>WEDG01001659.1:0-251107 GCA_017591395.1 Schistocephalus solidus
AAACGTTGCCGTTTTTCCGGCAGCAGGGCAACGGAGAAATATGAGTAGTCCCATATGAGCACTACGTGATCACACCGAGCGAAAATTTGTACCATCCCGTCAATGCTGCCCGACAGTTTTCGTGAAACCAGGTCAAGATAGTTAGCCCCTTTGTCCTTCACGTGTTCTGGTGGGGAAAGGAGACATGTTGTGTGAGGAAATGCTTTCACCGTCTTTCTGTGAGAAAACATCATCAAAAGTCGATTTCTGATCACAGATGATTGAACAGTGCTCCAGTGCAAATTCCTGGTGCGTTGAAGTCACCTATAATCATGACATTAGGGTCGACTGGAGAAATTTTCTAATTGTTCCAACAAGGGGTGTCCAAGCGACTCGGTCTATCCTAGGGTGGCCGATGGACAATGAGGACATCTTAGACATGAAGAGCCAAGAGCCTTGATATTCAACCATATGGTTTCCAATGTGCTGCACGCAACTCTTGCTCGTCTTGGTCAGGACACTCATTAGCACGTCTTTCACATACACAAGTATTCCACCACCCTGTCGGTGCTTTCCCTCCGATATATCGGTATCCAGACAATGTTATTTTCGCTATCTCGAATACCGCCCGACAGCCAGGTTTCTGCTTACTGCTATCACATCCCGAGATACTTCGGCAAGGCAAATTTTAACCCATCAAGTTTTGATAAAAGGCTTTGTGCATTTATATATACAAGCACCCCACTCTGCGCCAACCGAATTTCCTGTTGCGTTTGTCAATTTTATGGGCCCAACTGCGTTTCCCAACGTCAAGGTCGTATGTCTTTTTCGGTTTCTGATGATTTTCGGTAACTCTGATTTCTTTTAGTGAGAACGCTGGGTGTTACGGAATCAGTTCTACGACATCACTTTGGGCAATTGGTTCCTTGATGGTTTTCGGAGTTAGTGAGGTGGCTGCCGCTGTCCTCGGAACAATCGGTTGGTTCAATGGAAAGTTCGCATTCTTTTGAACTACCTTCCCTTGAAAATAGCTTTCAGATTGTGTGTCTGCCAGCCTTCAGTCTTGATTGTAGTTCCAAGACAAGTTCCCGGCGTTTCAGCCTTTCCGCAGGAGTAGTCCGGGTTGAAAACCTCTTTATGTGAGTGACGGAGGTAATGAAGAGGATCGCCTGGATTTGGTCTTGCTCTCTAGCATTATTTTCAGAGGTCGCGGGTCGCGGCGTCTTGTGGCTGTCTTCAGACTTTACCGATCCGCTGAATGCTTTAATAACTTTTACTTCCACGCCCGGTGGGGAGCAACTGGTTTAGAGGCCATTAAACGAAGGTCTTCGGCGACAAGGTCTTCTTGGTCGGACTCGCAGTTGACTCCTTGCAAACCCTGGAATAACCAAACACTGTTGTCGATCCTGGTGCTTGGAATTTTGCTTCCTCCTAAAGCTCCTCTCCTTAGGGGCACGGGAACGGCTTTACAGAGTTCTCGTTGGGATTTAGCCCACCTCTGGGACCATACTCCTCATCTAAAGGCTTCAATGAATACATCAGAGTTGATTGTCACAGACTTTGTCCTCCTGCGTTTTGGCTTTTTCCCCATTGCAGCTTTCCACGCTAGTTTGTTTCTTCGGATTCAACAACGGTCTCTTTAGGAACACCCAGGATAGCAGGATGAGATTTGTGGTTTGTTCTGGTCGTCGTCCGTAGGATCTCAGAGACTGTGTTCCTGTTATCCAGTCGTTATGGGAAATCACGTCCGAACATTGTGAGCTGTAACAAGTTGTAGTTTTTGATACTTTTGCTGCTTTTAGTCACTGCCTTTTTAACTGGAATATTGCTAAGCGTATTTCGTCGAGTAATGTTATCTTGCAAGAGCTTCCTGAAGTCTGCAAGCTCATTTTCCAGTTTTTGAACTCTTAGTAAAATATAAGAACATCCAACGCAAGATTTGTCCTCGTAGCCGACGGATTTGGCTGCCATTACGCTTTTTGCGCGCTTTGATGGTTTTGGTTGTAAGTATAAACGGATTGAGTGCCAGTCGTGGATGCCGAAGCCAGCTCAACAGGCTTTCCTTTAAAGGAAGTTCCGTGACTGGTTCTGTTGCTAGCAAACAATTGTTTTGAGTCCATAAATGTTAAAACACTGCGTAAAAAGTATGTTCTCCTTTGAGCGTATAACGAAAATTTCCGACTGGCTTTGGAGTATGGCGAGTGTTTAATGCAATATGAACAAAAATGTTTATACTTATTCGAAAATGCATTTGAAAAATACTATAAACGGTATGAAGGATATTCAGGAACGACTCAGCCTTTCGGAGATGTCGAAGGTCCTGGATAACTTCAGATCTTCACGAGGTTGTACACGTTTGGTCCCCTGAGTGGTTGTCAGTTTTTATTGGTGCAGAGCCTGCGCAGTCAACTTGAATAAGATGATAAACAAATTCCAATTTGATCCGTTTTATGATGAATTTCGGCACAAGAAAGAATTTCAGATGAGCAGGAAGCAAGTAAGTTCATGCAGTTGAAACAGTATTGTCCGAAACAGTCCTAGTGAAGTGGAAACGAAGATCAAATTGTCCAAGTTAGAGAACAAATGATTGGTGGTGCTTATAGAGACTTCAAGGTCTTGACTAAGATTCTTGAATATCTTCGTAGCCCTTGCCTGCACTCTTTCCAGCTGTAGATAATCCTTCTTAAACCACGGATGCCAGGCCTGGACGGCATATTCCAAGTGAGATCGAACAAATACCCCGTATGTATTTCGGAAGAGTCCTTATCAATCTGTACAAATCCACTTCTGAGCGCAAATAAGACCTATGTCATGCGTTGAGCTGCCTTAAAACACTGTTAAGATGGTTTAATTGAGGATTTTATTAGAACACAGAGGTCCTTCTGCTCCAAAACAATTGAAAGGGGCTGCCAATTGAGAAGGTATTGGTAGGAATCATCCTCCTTACTGCTCTTTCTTGTACGGAGTCTTAGGACCACACACTTTCTTACGTCAAAATTTAACAGCCAACGAGCAGACCAGTTGCTAAGACGGTTGAGATCCTCTTAAAGCGCGTGCCTTTCGGCATCCGATTTGATGAACCTCTACAATTTAACATCGTCTGCAAAAATGACAGAACTGCAATTCAGGTCGTTGACACAGTCGTTGATGTAAACTAAGAAGAGTAATGGCCCTAAGACAGAGCCTTGGGAGACACCACTTAGAACCGGAGAAGGTGTTGACTTCAAGGTATCAACGCACACAGTTTGCAATCTACCTGTAAAAAAGTCTGCGATCCATGTCAGCAGCATTCCTCCTATGCCAATTTCAGATAACTTTTAGATGAGACTTTTGTGTGGGACACTGTCAAACACCTTCTTGAAATTAGTGTATATGATGTCAACCCTACCATCTTCGTCCAATGCGCAAGTCCACTGCTCTGTGGAGAGTAATAAACTGGAAAGACAGGAGCGATTTAGTCTGAAGCCATGCTGGAGCTCTGAGAGTAATCGTTTTTCCTCAAGGAACTTCATGGTTGCCTTCTTGATTATTGATTCCATTATTTTACAGCAAATGGAGGTTAGGCTGACAGGCCGATAATTTTTAACATTAGATCAAGACCCACTTTTGTATATGGGGTATATATTTGCTGCCTTCCATTCAGATGGCAGTTTCCCTGATTTGAATGACAAATTGAATATAGGCGCTAGTGATTTGGAGAGTTTGCTGGCCAGTTCTTTCGAGAACTTTGCCGGTAAAACGTCCGGACCAGTTGACTTCGCTTCTTTCAGATTTCGCATTTATCGTTCAACGAGAGGTTCTGGGAAGAGTATATATTCAAGCACTGGACCGGCGTCTATAACACACCTGTTGACGTGGTCAAGCTCAAGTTCTGGTTCTCTTGTGAAAACTGAGGCAAAGAACCGACTCAAGTGCTCGGTGTCGTCACAATTTTCATCGACTTCAACAACATTTCCATCCATAAGTACTGCTCCTGGGTCCTTGTTTCTTAATCGACTATAGATATAATGGAATATAATTTAAGGTTTATTTCAGCCTGTTAAATAATTCTTGATTCATAGTTCTTCTTTGCCTGACGAATCATTTTTTGACAGCATTTCTTTGATGACGAAATCCTTTGAGATGCTCTGCTGACCATGATTCTCCCGTCTCCCGTCTCCCGACCCGAGTGGGTGACATCGGAAATAAAAAGGAATCTCAAGAAGAAAAAAGACTGTGGAGAACATATGCCAGATATCAACAACCCGAACATTTTTCTGCTTTTAAGAAACAGCGAAATCGGTGTCGGAATCTTCTGAGAAAAGAAAGATCAGCCTTTGAGTCGGAAATAGTCAAAGACATACCAAGAAATTCGAAAAGGTTTAATGCTTACGTTAATAAGGCAAAACGAAATCGCGACTGCATTCCTTGTCTTAAAGACAATCAGGGAAACAGGTTAACTGATAACTCTGATAAGACCTGCCTCTTATCCAATTTCTTTATGTCCGTGTACACCGAGAACCACCTTTTGACGAGGACGAATACTACAGTACTGCCACATATACAAACAAAATAAGCACGGTGTCATTTCCAATGGACACTGTAAGAAAAACTCTAAAACAGCTACAGCCCACTAAATCACCTGGGCCAGATGGTATATCCGCAAAAGTTCTCAATGAACTCACAGACCAGCTAGCCCCTCCGCTCTCCTAGATATTTGAAAGTTCGATGGAGGCGGGGGCTCTGCCTACCGAGTGGAAGATAGCCAACATAACCCCCATCTATAAAGGAGGAGAGGACATCACCAAACAGTTTCCGACCAGTCAGCCCTCAAAAGTATCTGTTGCAAAATGATGGAGAAGATAATCGAAACGGAACTGATGAGGCCTCTTGAAGAAAATAACTTGCTTAGTTCACATCAACATGGATTTCGAAGTGGTCGATCCAGCCTCACAAACCTGCTCACATCCATGGAAAGTTGGACAAAATCATTAGAAATGGGTTTGTCAGTCGATGCGGTCTACATTGACTTAAGCAAAGCCTTTGGCAGGGTTCCACACAAACGTCTGATCTTTAAGCTCTGTCAAATAGGTGTGACTGGCAACCTCCTGAAATGGTTGGCTGACTTTCTCACAGAAGGCACCAGCGTGTTTCTATCGGAGACGCCAAGCCTCACTGGGAAACCGTTCACAGTGGAGTTCCGCAGGGCAGCGTTCTGGGTCGTATTTGTTTCTGATATACGTAAACGACTGCCTGGATTGTCCGACATGCTAAAAGGTAATGTTCGCTGACGATTTGAAGTTATGAAACTCGATTGAAAATTCGGAGGATGCCCGGCAATTACAAAAAAACTTAGATCGCATGCAAACATGGTGTGATGAGTGGCTGCTGAACCTTAATCTTAGCAAATGCCAAATAATCCGACTGCGATCAAGTTCCAGAAGGATGATTAGGTTTGAATACCAGTACTTCATCAGTGGTCACCAACTCCAGGAGGTAAATATTTTAAAGGACTTGGGTATATGGATAAAACCAACTCTCAAACCATCGTCACACTGTGCGAATATAGCAAAGACAGCTATGTGTATGTAAGGCGCAATCAGGAGGTCCTACGTTAATTTTGACGGAAAGCTTTTTGGGCGTGTGTTTGGAACATTTATCCGGCCGGTGTTGGAATATTTCGTTCAGGCGTGGCGCCCTTGGACGAAACATGACTACGCTCTGTTGGAGAAAGTTTAATCGAGGGTAACGAAACTATTCAAAGGATTGGAATGCCGACTGTATTAGGGCCGCCTAGAAAGACTTAAAATTTTTCCTCTCTCTTATAGGCAATACAGAGGGGATATGATCTTTGTCTTCAAACTGGTCAGAGGAGTTGATTGTGCTCTTCAGATGGCCAACTTTTTTGAATTGGCAAACATGACAAGTCTCCGAGTTCACCAATACAAACTGTAATGAAATCGGGCCAAACTTGAAGTGCGGGCCAACTTCGTTTCCCAGCGGTGATTGACGAATAGAACAAACTCCCAGCCTTTGTTGTTCAGGCTGAAAGTGTAGAAATGTTTAAAAGAAGACTTGATGCATTTTTACTTGATGAACATATATTTAGTCAACAGCAATTATCAATATACTAAAACGACTATCGCCATGTAACATTTGCTTTTTTTGCTAGTATCTATCTGTAAATAGTGTTTTCAAAGGCTCTGCCTATCTCCCTTATATATACTGAATATTGAATAACGGCCTGTTAAGTTCTCTTGTTACCCAAGCGGGGCAACTAGTCTTTTTTTGCACCTTCACTGGACAAAAGCGTTTTATCAGATCGAGTGAGATTGTCTTAAATGATCGCCAGTCATCCTCAATCCATTTCATAGACATCAGTTCTTTCCCCTTCGCATTAAAATCAGCATCCATATATTTCGCTTATTTTTGTTTATTTTGAAGGGTTACAGGCATCGCCCTTATAATTCAGTATAATTCAGTATATATAAGGGAAATAGGCATAGCCTTTGAAAACCCTATTTACAGATAGACGCTAGAAAAACAAGCAAATGTTACATGGCGATAGTCGTTTTAGTATATTGATCATTGCTCTCGACTGAATATATGTCCATCAATTAAAAATGCGTCAACGCTATTTGTCCCAAACTACAATTTCTATCGACAAGACCGCATTAATAAACGAGGCGGTGGCTGTATGATATACATCAAAACTACCATTGAACAAAGTGGTTTCGATGTTTCACACGAAACGTTCCCTGGCGAAGCATGCTTTGCCACAGTAAAATCCCTATCGCACAAAAATATACTTATTGGATGTCTGTACACTCCTCCAGAATGTAGTAATGATGACACTGGCCTAACCAATCTAATAGATACTTTATCAAATATTCAATTTGAATATAAGATAATTGCAGGCGATCTTAACCGTCCTGAAATAAACTGGGCTAAACTATCAGCCCCCACCAGACACGATGAACTGCTTTCATCAATTTTCTTCCATAACTGGACACAAATAATCAATAAACTGACCCGAGGAAACAAAATACTAGATATTATTCTCACAAATGATATCTGGCCCCTACATACGCATTACGACAGCATAACCTTTGAAAGTGATCATAAGGCAATAATAACAATGCTCCCTCTAAACATAAATGTAACATCAGATTCTAGTTACATTAACATAAATCCAAAAAAACTCGACATTGACTATATGAACAAATATGTAAGGTCACTAGAGTGGAGTTCATATCTTCTAACGACATCCGCGACGGAAGCTGTTAACCTTTTATACTCTACTCTTTTTATAATTCGAGATACCTTAATAGATGAGAAATCACCATATAAGTCACAAATTCCTAACTTCCTTTCTAAGAGACTAAAAAAATTTAAAAAAACAAATTCATGATCCTCAGTTAGTTATTTATCCACACTCAGACGAATTAGCGAAATTCATGATCTAGTTGAAAAAATGGAAGCAAATAAAAACATAGCAGCGGAACGCCGGGCAATAGAGTCCTCCAAAAAAACAGCCCAGATCTTTCGGAAGCAAATGAACACTAATCGAAAACAAGGTCCCCAACTCATGATTGATGACGCAGGACAAGTAATAACGGACGATAACCAAATAGCAAATTTATTCAATAAGTACTTCTCAGCCAACTATTCAGGTCAGGAGGTGCCGATAGCCCACCCAACAGAAATGACAACATTTAACTTCAATGAGATCTGTTTAAGCGAAGAAGCCGTCAAAAAAAGCTATCAGACAACTTTCTAATTCCACCTCTTATGGGACGGATAAAATCCCACCTTGCATACTGAAGCATATGATATATGCTCCAATACTGTTGTCTAGTCTATTCTCCTAACTCCAATCGAATAGTATGTATCCAGAAATATGGAAATACTCAAGCATTACACCAATATTTAAAAACGGGAACCGATCTGATACACAAAGCTATCGTGGTGTTAACCGAACAGCGGTAATAGCAAAAATACTAGAAAAAAATAATTTCCAAACAAATGCTAAACTATCTAACAAACGCTAACCTCATACCTTCCACTCAAACGCTTTCTTACCTAAAACGTCATGTCAGTCCTGCCATCTCACCTTCCTTGAATTCGTTTCAAGTAACAGAGATGACGGAAACACGGTAGCTACGATAAACTTTGACCTGAAAAAAGCGTTCGATAAAGTACTCCATCAAAGGCTTCTATTGAAGCCAAAAAGTCATGGAATTGGGTCTCCCCTTCTTGACTTTCTAAAATCTTACCTTCAAAACCGATATCAGGTAGTACAAATTCGAAACGTAGTCTCAGAACTATCTCATATTAGTAGTTGAGTACTTCAGGGGACTATCCTAGGTCCCCTCCTATTTCTTATATAAATTCACGACTTATCCTCTATATCAACGTCAGCTAAAACATTTTTATATGCGGACGACTTAAAACTTGCATATGCATATAACCAGCATACAGTAGCCAGTATGCATAGAACGGCATATGCCATCAGATGGCCGAAAGAAACTAGAAGCCATTCAAAGATGCTTTACCAGATCCTTATCCAAATGTGATGCCTTTCAAGGCTCATACATGGAACTATACGATAGGTATGGTCTTCAACCCGTCTGGATCAGAAGACTCAAAAATGGTCTCGCTTTTCTATTCAAAATCACGCACGACCAATACATTCTCAGAATGAATATACTAACAAATCAAAACGGCCCCCGAGACACTAGAAATTCAGAAAATATTATAAAAATTCCGAAATTCAAAAAGGCCCAACGATCCAACTTCTATTCCATAAGATACGCGACAATATGGAATGCCCTGCCAAATTCTATTAGAAAAAGTCGAACCATACGAGAATTTAAAATAAAAATCAAACATTATATGTTATATAAAAGCACACATCTATTTTTGAATAAGATAGGGCATTTTTCAACTCAGTTCTTCAACATAGAATTCGGGCCGAAAGGGCTCTGACGCGGCAGTTACTGTTGGCGATAGCTTCTTCAATCCTGAGTTCTCCCGATCAGCTGCCTTATCTGCACCTAGAAGTCAAGCTGAAAATCCAAACGTACTTTGCGTGCGGTGATAGCCATTTCACTAGAACCGGATACTCAGGCCAGAATCTCCCACGATTAGTTATTTCATGTCCTTTTATAAACCACCTACGACGACCTGCAATGCACACAGAGATTAAGAATCTTATCATCTGGTTATGTGGTACACCCTCTGGTTATGGGCAAGCTATAAGTGGTGATTAGTGACCTACAAGACTCATAAAAACCTATCTTCTGGCTATGCACAAGGCTCTCAATTTAATGATTTATATATCCATTATCTAAAAGCAGCTTTTTTTCTATTGTTAAAACTATTTAAAAAAATTATGATTACTTTACATTTTAAAATGTTTTTGGATAGCGCCTTTATTTTTATGTATAATTTTATGATTAGTAAACAATTTGCTTTAAAACTAACTTGCAAAACTTATTATTTTTTATCTCTGTCTGTTAGTAGTATGTTATTTTCCGTTTTTAACATCATTTATGCTCTATGTTATTCAAATGCGCAATGAACCGCACGTCTAGGTTTTGATATAGCTTTATGAAACGAGTGGTACTAGCTGTTTCATACAGCTAGATCAAACATAATCAACACTATGATATATAATACAAATATGAAGACTGTATGACTGCATTTAAAGTTTCTTACCGTTTAACTCTTCTTGCTCCTAATCTATTTTCACCTTTTTAGCAATCAGTCAACTAAGTCTAATTATTCGGCAGACCCTATAGCGGCCGAGAATGTCAAAGATAGCACACACTGTGGAGTATATCACTAGGACAATCTGTAGCCATATAACGTCGGCAGAATCGTTACACACTTCATCATGCACACATGTATAGATAGCAGGAGAGAATAAGTGTATAACGTAAGGTATCTATGTTAACAGTAACAAATTGTAGATAGTAAAAGAGAAATATAAAGATACAAGCGAATACTGGGGACTAATACAATCGATCCGCTTGGAGTGGGAGGTGGTCACGAATGATCAGTTAGATACCGGTAGGGAGTGCAGTGCTGTTCGCAAATGCGGGTGAGGGTCGTGGAGATGCTGACGGTCAGGGACTTTCGAGACGGTACGACGGCGGTAACGAGGGGAGATGTCAGCGGTAGGGAAAGAAGGAACACCGGCCATCTTCACAGACCATCGATCACACAGTTCCCATCCGGGACCCGCGCGAAAAGTGTTCCCAGTTCATTCAAACAATTCTGTCGGAACTGTGGTTCGTTACAACCCCACACCGGAATCGACTACACTCGCATCTGATTGGAAGTACCTATCCCTTCGAATCGACCGCAAACGTTTCTAACTCTGTCAAATGAATACCCTTGAACGTCAATAACCGACTAGTTTTGACTCTAAACATTATTTCCCTGATACATTCATCTTCATTCTGTATAGCTGTTTTTACTTCTTTTTTGCTATTTCTAAACCTTGGAAAACAGGTTTTTTTTACTTAAAACAAACTCGTCATTTCAACACTGCTATTTAAGCAAACAAACACACCAAAGCTTAAGTGTTTAATGAAAAGAGGAGTTTTTTTTAGGTTTTTTCCTGTGTTCTAAGGATTTTACGGCGCCAAGTAGTGTCAAATCAATAAACCTATTTATTATTTATTTTTATTTATTAAACATTTCAACGCTTTCAGCCTGAACAACCGAAGCTGGCAGTTTGTTCCATTCTTCAATCACCCGTTGGGAAATGTAATTGGCCCGCACTTCAAGTTTGGCGTGTTTTTTTAGTTTGTATTGGTGACCGCGGAGACTTGTCATGTTTGCTAATTCAAAAAAGTTGGCCATCTGAAGAGCACAATCAACTCCTCTGACCAGTTTGAAGACTAAGATCATATCCCCTCTGTATTGCCTATAAGAGAGAGGAAAAATTTTAAGTCTTTCTAGGCGGCCCTCATAGGGTAGGCATTCCAATCCTTTGACTAGTTTCGTTGCCCTCCGTTGAACTTTCTCCAACAGAGCGTAGTCATGTTTCGTCCAAGGGCGCCACGTCTGAACGAAATATTTCAACACCAATCGGTTAAATGTTCCAAATACGCGCCCAAAAGCTCTCTGTCAAAATTAACGAAGGACCTCCTGATTGCACCTTAGATACACATAGATTTTTTGCGATATTCGCACAGTGCGACGATGGTTTGAGAGTTGGTGTTATCCATAAACCCAAGTCCATTATAATATTTACCTCCTGGAGTTGGTGACCACTGATGAAGTACTGGTATTCAAACCTAATCATCCTTCTGGAACTAGACCGCAGTCGGATTATTTGGCATTTGTTAAGATTAAGGTTCAGCAGCCACTCATCACACCATGTTTGCAAGCGATCTAAGTTTTTGTTGTAATTTCCGCGCATCCTCCGATTTTCAATCGAGTTCCATAACTTCAAATCGTCAGCGAACATTACCTTTTAGCATGTCGGACAATCCAGGCAGTCGTTTACGTATATCAGAAACAAAATGGGACCCAGAACGCTGCCCTGCGGAACTCCACTGTGAACTGTTTCCAAGTGAGACTTGGCGTCTCCAATACAAACACGCTGGTGCCTGTCTGTGAGAAAGTCAGCCAACCATTTCAGTAGGTTGCCAGTCACACCCATTTGACGGAGCTTAAAGATCAGACGTTTGTGTGGAATCCTGTCAAAAGCTTTGCTAAAGTCAATGTAGACCGCATCGACTGACAAACCCATTTTCTAATGATTTTGTCCAACTTTCCATGGATGTGAGCAGGTTTGTGAGGCAGGATCGACCACTTCAAAATCCATGTTGATATGAACTTAGCAAGTTATTTTCTTCAAGAGGCCTCATCAGTTCCGTTTTGATTATCTTCTCCATCATTTTGCAACAGATACTTTTGAGGCTGACTGGTCGGAAACTGTTTGGTGATGTCCTCTCTCCTCCTTTATAGATAGGGTTTACGTTGGCTATCTTCCACTCGGTAGGCAGAGCCCCCGCCTCCATCGAACTTTCAAATATCTTGGAGAGCGGAGAGGCCAGCTGGTCTGTGAGTTCATTGAGAACTTTTGCGGATATACCATCTGGCCCACGTGATTTAGTGGGCTGTAGCTGTTTTAGAGTTTTTCTAACAGTGTCTATTGGGAACGACACCGTGCTTATTTTGTTTGTAGATGTGGCAGTACTGTAGTATTCGTCCTCGTCAAAATTTGGTTCCACGGTATACACGGATATAAAGAAATTGGATAAGAGGCAGGTCTTATCAGAGTTATCAGTTAACCTGTTTCCCTGATTGTCTTTAAGACAAGGAATGCAGTCGTGATTTCGTTTTGCCTTATTAACGTACGCAAAAACCCTTTCGAATTTCTTGGTAAATATTTGACTATTTTCTGACTCAAAGGCTGATCTTTCTTTTCTCAGAAGATTCCGACACCGATTTCGCTGTTTCTTAAAAGCAGAAAAATGTTCGGGTTGTTGATATCTGGCATATGTTCTCCAGAGTCTTCTTTCCTTCTTGAGATTCCTTTTTATTTCCGATGTCACCCACTCGGGTCGGGAGACGCACGATCACCTTTTAAGTGGGCAGAATTTCTCTACCAACTGCTGAATCAATAACTAATGAAGAACCAGGCAGCATTTGGGTCGGGTTCATATGCTGGGCTCCAGTCTATCACATTCAGTTATTCTTTCATTTGGGGATAATCCCCTTTCCACACATTTCTCTCCCTAACTGTACGACGCTTGGGTAGTTAAACATGACTGTACTCCCAAGCAAGAATACAATGAGCACTTTGTCCAAGTGGCACGTAAGAACTTAATGCAAGGATGCAATTGTCGTTTCTACTAATGATTAGATCCAAACAGCTTGACTGCTGCCCTTGTATTCCGTTTCATTCTGGCGCTGATAATAAAGTGAGTAATCCCACATCAGCGTACTATGGTCACTCTTACCGAAGAGTACAATAGAATACACTTCATCAATGTTAGAGATGTCCTTCATAAATACTGGGTCCGGGCAATTCGCTCTCTGGTTCACTCTTAATCTCCTTGGTATGTTAACCTTCTGTACCAGAGGTTGGTCAAGAGGGAGATCCATTAGCTTGTAACCGAAGGAAGTCGGTGCGCCGTCAACTGTCATATTTACCCACTCTACTTTAGGTGCATTGCAATATCCAGCAATAAGCACCTCCTGGTGACTTGCTACTTCCTTGAGCAAATGGAGGAGGGACTCATCAGCTGCACTTGGAGTGTTTGGTGGTCTGTAGATGGTCAAGAATTGAAGGTTTTGTGAACAATCCTTTTTAATCTTTATCTAGAGAAATTCATATTCAAGGAAGATGGCAGGCACTCGTTCGACTGCCAAGATTTCTGTCCTTAAAAATACCGCCACTCCACCTCCCTTTCTATTTCTTGGTCTCTTCGAAAGAGTTGGTATCCATCTATCGAAACCTCGCTATCTGCGATTTCGGCTTTGAGTCACGTTTCCGTTATGACAGTAGTTAGGTGCATGAACTGGTTTTATCTCCCTTTCGAAGGAAGGAAATGTCACATGATTTACTGAGCTCTGTAGAGGCAATGTCTTTAAGCTCTACATTAGGTATTCTTGAGGAAGCTCTATTTGCATACGTTATTTCTTTGGTTGGAACTCTCGTTGTTGCGGGTGTTTTTTTCTGGGTAAGCCATTTCTTGTTTCAAGTTATTTATCACGCTCCATCAATAGGAATTTCTGCAAGAGATTTAAACACCCCATGCACTTTTTTCCCGCTTGGCAGGAGGAGAAGTAGTAACAGAATATCTGCCTTTGTTAACTTTTTGTTTGTTTACAATTATGTTTTCCTATTTGTAGTGAGGATGTGGTGCAGTGGTTAGGTGCGTCGCCACATGACCTGGGTTTGAGACCCGCCCGCGCAGCGAATATTTTTCCTCCACGCTGATAAATCCTGAGCGTCTGCGTTTTCCAGTACCTCTTAGGATTGTATTAGAATGAATTTTAATTTATAAATTGTCTTAAATAACTGGGCTAGGGTGCAATAGTATTCAGCAGTCAGACTTCTAATAAGCATGCAACGACTCAGCCTTTGTTCTGACGTCTCCTTCCCCGATTGACAGCAGATTATAGCAGCACATCACTGGCGTGCACGTTCAAGCTTGTAATTCTCGTAGGGATAATGTCCTGGACGCGGAATAAACCTCAGTGAATGAATATTTGGATATCCGCATAATCGTTAAGTCCAAGTAAATATCTCCCAAATTTAGACACTGCACAATGCGCTCAAGAGTTATTCCAAATCAACGTGTCTTCTACACTAAGGTAGAGACTAAAAATTCGTAAACTCAAAGGAGCTGAAATTTGAAAGCAATTTCCAACGACGCACTACTTAATCATAAAAAAATGTAAGTCCCACAACACTAGTACTGGAACAAAACACTCTCGTGTTGAATTGCCAGCATCCATGGGTAACGCCACCTCCATGAACTCCAACCCTAGCTTAGGCCAGACGGTTAACGCTGAAAGCATGTCTGATTTTCAAATAAGGCTTGACGGCACAAACATTGATCCCTTATGGTTTCGCCAAGTGCAGAAAGGACTCTTTTTGCCGTTTAAGCTTTTAAATAGTCGTACATTTAATCCCTTTACCACTGTGAGGCAGCTTGGCCATCCTCGGCGCAGCAGTCATTGCAATGTCTTTTTATTTTATCCATTTGCTCACACAGTTAAGTATTGACGGTTATTTTCGGTAAACGCCATGGCCATGTGGAATAAACTTCCCCATAATATAAAAATCCAGCGGAGTTATTATTTGTTTATAATAACTATTACTAGTTTTTTTGCATTCAGAACAGTTTCCAAGAATTCTGGGCGCCGACACGGTAGAATCTGTTTTCCTGTCCGATGGAGTGCGCGGCATCTGAACCCGATCCCAGGTGTTACCTTGAGGGATATGGAACCGTCTCAGCAGCCTGCACCCGCTGACTTCTTAGGCAGAGAGTGAGCAACCGTACACGGATGATTTCTTGCCTGGGGCAGAATCCCGGTTCCTAGCAAAGACAGAGAGACTGCATACAGACTGCAATTGTGTTAACCCTTCCCTGGTCTGAATTGCTATCATACTTACAGGCGGCAGTTTTTTCTCCTGAATCACATAAAGATAGGAAAAACATTTATAATTATATATATTCAGGAGTTTTTTTTTCACTGCCAGTCTCTAACCACTGAATATTTCATCTGACAATGCCTGTAAACCGGCATTAAATACAACTATTATTATTATTATTATCATTATTATTTGACAAAAGAAGACATTCACAACAGGATTAATTAGACAAAGCCTTGCAAAACCTGTTGGGCTGTAGCTTTTTTCCACAATGTTTTGCCTATAAACATGAAAACGCATTAGAAGTTATGTTACGCTTTGACTCGAAAACATTTTCAATTTTCTCAATATTTTTACTGACTGTAAATACGCAACGATAACTTTGCACTAATAGGGTCATCAAGGGCAATGCCCTTAACCCTTCAAAATGTACGTATAATTTGCTCTAGTAACATCACTCGTATACTCCAAAGACGACTGGACCAGCAATTATGTTTAACAAAATTACTTAATTTTCGAAAGAAATGGATGATTGTTTAAAACTAAAGAAATATCATGCAATGTATAAATTTATAGTAAATCTGATGAACCTCTCTAATAGCAATTCGAGCGTGAATCGAACTCGATAGCGGAAATTTTCGAGCGTGAATCGAGCTCAAATGGCTATAAGGGAGGGGCCTGCCTTTTCGGTCCAGTCGCATAATACCACTTTATAGTACCCCTAGGCGTTATTGGCAAGCGAAAGTATACTGTATGGAAGGTGTGGATTATGTTTAAATACGATATATTTAAAAAGTAAATAAATAACAATTTTTGGTCCGGTTTTAAATAAATCGACTTCGATGTTCCTGGGCACCCGTCCAGTTCTAACAGAAAAACTTGTAATAGGATGAGTAAATGCAAGGTTATCTTTACTACATAAGTAAAATTATGTTTTTTTAAGAATTAAGAATTTAAATTTGGTTAGCACTGGCAAGGCATTGTCTAAACAAGCATTAGTAACGAAATAAAGTTAGGACAATGTGTGCAGATAAAATGTACAAGTACTTAAATGTGTGATAGAACTTTTCCTGCTAGGTCAATATTTAGCGATGTTTTGAAATTTCTTAGTGAACTAGAAAGATAGACAGTGAAAAAACTCTTACCTTAGAAATTGAGGCAGAGTTCAATAGGCCTTCATTTTCAAAAATAAGCTAGGTGAAAATAACTGCTAAGGAAGATAAGGTCAGGTGGTAGAGTAGGGTAATACTGCAGTAGCATTTCAGAATGAGATAATGAAACGTCGATATGGAGTATCCCTGATAACTTAGGCGTATAAAACAAAATCTCCCGAAAATGCGTCGATGAAATTAAGTCCTCAGCATCTTAGTATCCAGAATTGAATTCTGAGGATGGTTCGTATGCAACGCAATGGCAGAATTTTAGACTGTGGACCACCGAATGTGTAAATCCAAATGACTTCACCGTTTGGATGACTGGTGATATAAGGAGACAGCATGGTTCATGGGCGACTCGAGGTAGTGAAAATATAGTTTCAAGAGGGTCACTTAAATTCCCAATGGTCTTTTCTCTGAGTCATGGGGAAAGCTACTGGGAAAAGATGAGAAAAAAATAAAATGGTTAATAGAATCAGTGAAAATATAAATGTGCAGTCTTTGCTTAAATGCAGATAGACTAGTTAACGACCTTATTTCAATTGGCAAGTTATTCCAAAGAAAGCCTTTACCTAGAAGGAAAGAAGAGAGAGCGTCTACACGTGGAGGATGCAGTGGGAGGTATAATTAGAGCAGAATTTCTTAGGTTATAAGGAAGACTAACGGGGGTAATGAGAGAAAGCTTGGGGAGAGTTGAGCTATTATTTAGTGGAAAAAGGAGACAAAAGCCTGCTTCCAGTCTCCTGATCCCAAAAATTTTTATCTTCGTAAGCTGGTATCTCGTTGAGTAGGAAGTAGTTGAACGCGTTGGAAACAGAGGTTGTCTGTGAAATTTCATTGGACATTTTCAAATTTTTGAACGGCTAGCTTCGGTCATCAATCCGAAGGAGTGGCAGCCAAATTCGAGAATGGGAAGCACAAACATACGATAAGTCTTAATTTAGTATCAAGAAGGTAGAAATTATAAGAAAGAAAGCCGCAAATCTAAGCCTTTTGCCGTAATTCTATCGGCATGATGCAAAAGATCTAATTTATTGGTGTAGCTTAAGCCCAAGTCCTTGATAGAGGAAAATTCAATCATAGGGCTACCTTCAAAAATAAGAGGTAGCGGCAGTCTTACAGGCCCAAAACTCAAGTAGCGACAGTTTGAAGGTGAGAACTTCATTATTTATGTGGAGCTCCAGGCCGAAAAAGCGTCTAAGTCCAAATGTATTTGTTCTAGGTATCGTTCGGTCGTAGAGTTAGAGAAGGAATACAGGCATTTGAGGTCATCAGCATAAATAAAAGATTGAGAATGTTAACCTATCAATGAAATATCGTTTATATACAGTAAGAACAACAAAGGACCTAATACGGTACCTTGAAGGACACCACTGACAATCGGAGAAGCACTTGAGTCTGAGGACCCCAATAAATCGTTTTTTTCGATCATTTAGGTATGATCTAATAAAGTCAGTAAGGGAACTATGAAATTCTTTAGCTTCTAGTTTAGCAAGAAGTCGTCTATAAGGCACCTTATCGAATGCCTTACTAAGATCAAAATAGATAACGTCTAATGATAGGTGATCATTACGAAGAGAGGTTAGTAGATTTAGAAAAAGACATGTAGCAGGTTTCACAAGAGAGGTCCAGTAAAAAGCCACTTTTTTAGGAGTTGAGAATACAATTAATTATGCAAAAATCCGCGATTTGTTTTGAAATTATTTTTTCGAAGTGTTTAGCAAGGGAGGGCGTTTAACGAACACCGCGATAGTCATGAATGTCAGATCGGGAACCAGATTTAAAAACTGGTATTATAATAGAAGTTTTCCAATAATCGGGGAAGAAACCATTTTTGAGAAATACTGAGAATAATTTGCTTAGTAAAGGTGAAAAATCCCGTAACTGTTTAATAAGTGAGTTTAGAATGTTATCAGTTCCAACCGAATGTGCATTTTTATGTGAGATTTTTCTTTTTGAATACATGAATGCGAGAAATTAATGGTTGTAAGAAGTGAACTTGAATTTCAAAGCAGGGGAATTGAGGGAATGAGGCTAGTTTCAGTGGTAAAGTGCTTGGCAACAAACGAATTTAACAATTGTGCTTTGCCCGAATCCTCTGTAACGAATTTTTTGTTACAGTCAAAGTTAGGGCAGAGGTACATTCAGGCGCTTAACCGATGACCGAACAAGGCAGATTTGAGCAACAGATTTGGATGTATTGGCATCACTTAGTGCCCGAGACTCCTTACGCTTATCTCGCGTGAGCCTAATTTTCGATGCTTATTCAAATATTTGTGCAATCCTTAAGCGAATTGACAAAGAGCTTTTAGATGAATCTTTAAGTTGCTTTCGTAATTTTTTTAAGTCTGTTTTGGAGAAAATGTGGAACAGTAGAAGAAGCTGTATTTGAATTAAAAATCTTAAACGGGATAAAATCCTGAAATTTTTCTGTGAGGGTCTGCAATAGCTCAAGGAAAAAGTTTGGATCGTTGATTGAAAATATGCTATGCCAATCTAGAGTGCTTAAGAAATTATTTATTAATTCATGGTTTGTGTTAGCAAAGTTGAGGTTATTGCATTGACCCTCAGGCTTCGTTAGAAGGGGGACTTGAAAACAACAGTGAATTATTGCGTGATCACTTGTGAATAGATCACGATGGAAATTCACAAAGAGAGGGTGGACATACTTTGTAAAAATTAATTCTTAAATGTTTTCATTTGTAGAAAGTGATCTGACGAGTTGGGACATGTTTGAAAAGTTAATAGTATCGACCAATTTCTGATGTTTAGGCGGAAAGAAATTTGCCTACCAGTCAATGTCTGGCAGATTGAAATCGCCTACGATTATTTTGACATCAAATTGAGTGTCTGCAACTTTTTCAAATACGTCACAGAGCTCGCTTTCATTGCCAGAATAACACGGGGAATTAAAAACACAGCCAATTACCGCTTTTTATTGTGCGGAATGATGACTGAAGCAAAGCATACATTATCAGAAAAGGACGAAATGCTCAGCTGAAAATGGAAATGTACAAAGGATAACTTAATATAAAGGAGGCAACCACCGTCACATTTTTCAGCGCGGTCTTGTCGGTACAAATTGAAATTATCTATAGCAAGCGTCGAGTCAGAAATAAGAGAGTGAGCCCAGGATTCAGTGATGCACAGCACATCTGGATCAAGCTCAAAGGCTACTGTTCTAAGCTCAGCCATCTTATTTACAACTGATCTCACATTGAGTGAAACTAAGCTAAGCGTATTCCTGAGTTGCAGGTTACGCTCATCAGTATTTATGAAGAAGGAAGATTTTGTGGCGGGGAGGAAAACTGGATAGAAGATACAAAAGGTGGGAAAAAATTGCTCTGATGTACAATTTGTCGAAATTTTTCTGTTATAAGAACTTAGATTATTGTACAATGGCATATTTGGATGAAAACCATGAAGGAAAGGCTATATTGTGGCGCGGGAAAGATAGATGGTGGCATAGAAATTAGATTTTGAGGGAAGTTAGCGTAACGTAGTGGAAAAAGTGCAATTGAAAAAGGAATAAATGATTTCGAAAAACTGGTACCATAATAAGAAGGGTTTATTATTTGGGGATTTCTGACACTTTTTGGGTGGGGAAAGATGCTAACGTTAGCGTTCGCATCTAGTGCCAGTACTAGTTTCAAGTGCCGGGCCAGATAGAATTCCTGCATAAGCACTTAGTGAAGTTGCTGCCGAACTATGTGAAAAATTTTCCACCATATTCCAAAGGTCCTTTTCGAAGTAAGCAAACACCCGGAAGAATGGACGTGTGCATTCATCGCCCCGATCAATCCAGGAGTTTCATGACTGGACAGTGAAAATAACCGCCCTGTCAGTTTAACTTGAATAGCGTGTAAAATATTAGAGCGTATTAGCACGTGGCATTTAATGTGCTATCTAGAAAACAACCAAAATGTATTGCGATATCCAACATGGCTTCCGTCTAGGACGTTCCTGTCTCACGAGTGCTCCTCAGTCGCACGAGAAATGGACAAAGGCCACAGATAAGGGTTATCCAGTAGATGTCATATTTTTGACATAAAGAAGGCATCTTTTGTTTCAAGATTGTTTCACAGACTATTTGGGACGAAGGAATTCGAGGAAAACTTTTCAATTGGATCAAGAGTTTCTTCTCTTTCAGATTAAAGAAAGACATTGATGGAAAATCTATATCGGAATGGACAAAAGTAGAAAGTGGTGCTCCACATGGTTCGGTTTTGGGCCCGCTTCTCTTCCTAATCTACGTGAATGACTGTGTTAATGACCTAGATGTTGAAGCTGTCATATTTGCAGATGACATAAAAATATGGATTGAAGTCAGCTGTACTTACGACGGAAAAGGGATATAATCGGATATCAACAAACTAAGTGAGTGGTCGGCCAGACGGCTTCTTAGGTTAAATGTACCCAAGTGTGTGATCAAATCACAAGCGCCGGTCGAAAAGTGTTTCAGAAACACCAGTTCTTTATTAATAGCACAGCATTAAAAGAGGTGGAAACACACAAATATCTGGGCATGCTGACCACTGCGAATTTGGTGCCCTCAGAACACTGTTAAAAAGCAGTCAAGACGGCAACATGTTTGCTGCATTGGGTCAGACGTGCGTTTAAAATATTTCTCCTGATCTCTTTGGAAAATTCTTAGGTATCTTCGTGAGACCCCATTTAGTTTACGGAATACCAGCCTGGACACCATGGAGGACGAAAGATGTTCACCACCTTGAACAGGTGCAACAAAGAGCAATAAAGATGGTTTAAGCTTTTAAGGCTTTACCGTACCAAGACAGATTGAAAAAGTTTGACTTATTTCCTTTTTCCTACAGGCACTTACGGTGTAGTCTGCTCTGGATATTCTGGATTATATGGGGCCATGATTTTTCGGAGAGCGGAGGATTTTTTCGAGTTTGCCTGCATAAATCACCTACGTGGTCATCTTAATAAAGTCAATAGCGAACGAACGCGATTAAACCTCAGAAAGTTGTTGTTCAGCCAACCAGTGGTATGCCTTGGAACTCGTTAACAAGCGAGACGGTTATCACCGACAAAATTTCTGATTTTCAAATAAAGGGTTGATGGCATACTCTTTGAAAAAATAAGAGCCTCACAACATGATTTATTAGAGATTGCCTTGCAAAATCTGTCCGGTTCTGCCTTTCTTCCACATTGTTTCGCTTATAACCATGAAAACGCATTCAAAGTTATGTTATGTTTTCAATGTCCACAATTTTATAGTGACTTATCATATGCAATGATAAGTGAACATTAAAAGGGTCATCAACGGCAATGCCTGTAACCCTGCCAAATATACAACAATAATATATAATAAAGCTGATTATCTTCGTTTGCTCGGTATACCGTAGCTCTGCTATGTGGTTAAAGAAGTTTAAAGGAAGGAGAGAAAGAGATTTGCGAATGAACTTTAATATTTCATCAGAGATAAATTCTGATAAAATGTTTCAGTTGAAGTATACGAACAGGTCATCCAAGGCATATACTGAAGTCATTATAGTTAGCCTCGTCGTATAGGGTGCTAATCGCGTCGCTTCCCAAGAATAACCATTTTGAGATGCGGTTATTTAAAAGTGATTACAGTAAGCACATATAAAAACGGCTTGCAAAGTAGGAAACTGCACAGTTTTTACACTTCCATTAGTGTCCGTAATTGGGAGTGTTTTAATTTTCGCTGCGAAATGCGCCTTGTTTGTATTTGTTGCCAATTCTAATCTTTTGTTGTGACTTCGACACTACACAAACAGTGTCTTTTATAAGCATAGTTTTGGAATTTCAAATGCCATGGACAAAGTAGTTCTTCCATCTGGATCTGAGACTATTGGTCGAACCGCAATGCAACAGAAAGGCTTTTCCAAATTCTTCATGCAGTTGCGTCGCATCAGATGGATGAGAAGATTTCAACCCGATACGTCTAGACAGACTGCAGGGAAATTCACAAGTCGTTCTTCGTCTCATGATGCGGTTTCAATCGTCAATCCCAACGCGCTGTGTGACTTTGATGGTACCTTCGAAGATGTAAAATTTCCTGCGGATAACCCCGTGGAAGATGATGAGCATTACGGTAAATTTGCATGCTTTTGAATAATTTTTATTCCATTTTTCGCTGAAGAGTAAAAATCTGTTTTTTAAGCAACCCGTTGTATGCCGCAACTACATGCAGATGTTTAATTAGCTCAGACCATGGTTCTGGTAATTTGACGGATGTGGCATACGACTTGTTAATCTAGTAGGTACCGTCCCAGTTGCTGGAAAGTGGACGTTGCACGCGTCTTAGTAACCCGGCCTCCTGACTTTACAATAGGTGTATGAAGAGCGAGGGTGACGGTCACCGATAACTTCGCCTTTTTCTTTTATTTTATAGTTATTTTTAAGTCACACTAGACAGCTAACCACTTAGGTTTCATAAGTGTTTCCATATAAACTATATAAATCCCCACAGAACCTTCGAGTAGTCAATTTTTAATAAGTTTCGTAGGCACCTGATTGTCTCTTCCAACAGAACTTGCTCTTTAAGCGGAACTGCAGTTTAAGAACAGGCAGATTTAAGGTCGACCCATGGTAAGTAACTTAAGAACCATTGTATTGTTGAGTTAACCGATATAAAACCCTCTGTCTACTTAGGCCAGCAGTTTACCTAACATGTTCACCTGACGCACTTATATTTTGCATGAAATAATACAATTTTGTCACCCCGAACCCATCTTGTTTGAGTTTGATCCAGTGTTCCACTAAAGCTGAAGCCAGAGAGTGACAATAAAAAGACCTTGTTAGAAATTTCAGGGAGAACTGTTTCAGGTTTTATTGGTTTTTCATGACTCCCTTCATAAGGCCAGGCACAAGCATGGCGAACCCCAATTGCCAGCATTAATCTCATACTTGTTCAGCACCCTCATGAAACGAGGGTGTCAATGTCGACTGGAGGCTTATAGATTTCAGCTATGGTGCCGTCCTCTCCAGTTTTTCTGTTTTTTTGAGCGGCCTCAGTATTAAATTTATACTGTTTTCTTCGTGAGGGAAGATGAGGCTGCAGTGCGTAGTCTGAAGGAAGATGCAGCCCTGTACCTAAGGAAAACAATGGGGTTATGAATTTGGCATCGAAGTAGAGAAAATGCTCTTGTTAATTACGTCAGCTGTCGATTCGAGGTGCCTGAATCGTCAACTATTATAGGCTTTTCAGGTTTTGTGGCAGCAAGGATTTGGAAGCAAAATATTTTATACGCAGATGAAGGATGGGTCTTCAGGTGCCTGGAGACGGAAACACACTTACCCTCATTTATCGCTGACTTCGTCACCAACCATCAGCTTTCCATCAGACGCCCAGCTACGAAACCTTGAGGTGGCTAGAATAATTGTGCGTGAGACCATTATTGAAATATCAACTCATGGATATTTGCGGCGAGCTTGGGACAAATTTCTCTTAAGATAAACCTGTTTTGGTCAGCGATGCTCAGCACCTCTTTATCATTGTATAATTTTGTGCGGAGTGGCGCCTGACCCACTGCAGTCATTTCCGTTACTAAAAACTATTGCAGAGCAGGATGAGTGAATTTATTAGCCATCTGTTTCATAAATGAGTTGCAATAAATAAATCGCGCGAGATAACACAAACAAAATGACCGGAAGAATCAGAATAGCGAGTACCCTAGAATTGGGCTTTACTCATTTGAAAAGTGCCGTATTAAAACCAAACTGAGAAACTGAACAGAAACAGAAATCTTAAATTATCCAGGGCAATAAGTTAATATTACAATAAGGAGAAGGTACTCTTACGGCGCTGGGACGCAGCTAACGTTAAGGCATATACGGAAACTTTATAAATGTTGCGGCAGTGTTTTCTAGCTCACAAGAGCAGGCTAAATGGTTCCCATCCTAGTGACGCTTAGTTTACCCCGCTCCGGGCGGGTAATTTCTATGCCGTGTGCCTAATCAATTATTTGGAACGCTGTACTAGACGAAGAGACACTATTTCACTCCAGATAAGTTCAATTTTATGAATAGCAAATATAGAATTTGTTCCTGGGACAGACTTCAGACAGCGATAATGTACTGATTAGTAATAATAAGCTACAGTCTGAGTACAAAGCTTCATGAACGTTCATGCATTCTGAGGGTTCGTTCCTGATTCGTCGCCACCATGGTTTTCATTTGTCCTCACCAATAGGGTACGATTGTAGAGTGTGTCGGTGCCCGTTGACGTCACATTATGGATCATTTTAGCATTCGTTTATTTAGAAGGGTTTTTTAATTTTGGGTATAGGTGAGACCTCAAAAGCCACTCGGACCATTTTTCGCATATACCTCCTTGGTCAGACCCAAATCCTCCATATAGTGATAGCGTTGTTGCTGCTCATCTGAAACTGTTTGTCTATCCGACCTTAAATCTACTTTGCGACTAACTCCAACTGAAGGTCGTTCCAATATCAGCCATCCATACACTTCAAACAGTCAACAGCCAGGTAATTCGGAAGACCCGTCCTCTGAAAAGGGTAGGTTAGGTGGTTCGACTTTATTTTGCAGACAGACAATTTAATGCAAATAATCCGTATACCTTACTTAATCCGCCAAGTTAAATTTTTTCGGACGATATTCGGAGTTTAGACCGTCTCTTTTGGAGAACTGCACGGTTCCGTGGAGTCATAATAATGCTGTTCGTAAATGTCTTCTCTTCCCAACTCAGTGATGGGCAACTGAGCGTCCTGTTCCAAAAAATAAGGCCTTTAGTGGTTCCTTGCAAAAAAGTGACTGACTGGGTCTTTGCAATTATGTCTATATATGGCGGCTTGTTTTGACGATATTGCCTTTGGGACTGCCTTGGAAAAAAGGAGAACTCATGTTCTTACGAACGGGGATCGTATCTATTTTTGTAGACTTTATTGTTTCTTTTCATTGAATCTTAACGGAAAACTACGCATGTCTGTCACTGGACAAAATATTTAATCATGTATTAGTGTCTTGCGCCATTAAATGGCAAGGGAAGTCGGGTGTACTTTTCACATCAGTTATCAATACTATCTCGGGATCGCATGCAATTGAATAATTTTTTGAAAAATATTGTCCAAAAATGCAGTTTTTATCTACCAGAATGTCAGTGGAACTTAATAACAGCACATGAGTGTGTCAAACATGGAGTTTGGACAAGAAATTGCGAATTGCTAAGTGCATTTATTTACTGCATAATCCAACTTTTCTTCTATCGAAAGGATTCTTCGTCTTCCAACAATGCATAATTTTACGAAAGGCTCGAAGCCTGTGATGCCCACAGTGCTAACTGACTCAAAGCAATATATGGAAAGCTTGGCTACTGTATAAAAATTGAACTCGAACTGTCAACGCCATTGGAAAATACACCTATTTTGACTTCGGGATGGATGCCTTATCTCGTAGAATTTCTATGCGTTTTTGGTGACGCTGGAAGGCGTTGTATTGGATGTGGGATGCTTTCCATATCTAGTGCTCCTCCAAACCATCACACGGTGGCATTTGTTTACAGGTCCTATAATCTTCATATGTTACTTACGGAAATTGTATAAATGACGCCCTGCACCGCCTTCAGCGGATTATCAGACCTCCCAACGGGAGCATGTTACCAGGCTTCGAAACCAAATGCCCGCATTTAACCTACTCCTGAGAACATGAAACAGTTTTTGATGGTTTTTTAGACTTGGTCATATTTTTCCTATAAAAATCTTTTCAAAAATCTTTTCTGTATAGCTTTCGAAATGCGGGTACTGTATACATGGTTTTTATATTTTTGCACACCAGGAAAACAAAATCATCGTCCTGTTTACTCGTGGATAGATAAAAGCGAAACGGTATTGTCCAACAAGCATTTCAAGAGATGGGATCGCTGGGACAACAATTTTCCTTTGCTTGACGTTTCGGCTTCTCCCTCGAACTCACTTCAGAGAAGGGCACAGATAGGGGTTGTAGACGCACAAGGGGTTGGAATGCAGTTGCTGTGTTGCCGCATACCCGTCACAATTAGCATCTTCCGCATCCACCACCGATGGCCGTGCTTGGTTCGGCAACCGCTTCCCCGCCCGCATCCGGACCTTTAATAGGTGCAGTTTACTCAAAGATGTTGATTAACGACTTTATAATGACCCAGTTCTTTATCTCGCTGATGCTGTCAGTAGAAGCAGTATTGGCCCGCGCGCTCCACGCCTGTACAAGCAAAACATCATCACCGATTATGGAGGGGACAGTCCTAGGGCTTATTTATAGGCTCTTTGTTAGCAAACCATAAATTAAGTAGCTCGTGGCTCACGATGTTGTTTCAACTCGTGAGGCTCTTTACCTTGAACATGAAGGTGTGATCGGGCACCGTTGAATACGCCGCGATCTAATACCTGACGTCATTTTTCCTCATTGTTGCTGCTACTGCTGTTGCTGCGTGTAGTCTTTCGGTTTTTCGCAACATAGTTGCTTTGCCCGTAACTTCATCGGATCTGGTAAAACAATTCCATGGTAACAAGTCTTTCGGCATAATCACATGGCGCCTGTTAGTATCCCCTAACACGTGTGCAACCCCAACTACAAGTTCTGTGTAAAGGCGGCTGACACTTTCTTGACGTAACATTTGGGGTCGAGGAGGTTTGGTCACTCATCTCGTTTGCCCATGCACCGGCTGATAATGTTGCTTAGGGATTCATTATCTCTGAGCACCCGTCGAATTTATTGTAATACGAAAAACTTGTATTCTGGATCACTTACGTGCTTTTGAAGAAGCTGGCAGAGCGCCCCTATGCATCTGCGTTTGTGACTGACTGGATCATTGGTGTTGAAGCTCAGTGCTCGCATCGTATTTGTCGCTTTCGTGAAAACCGATTTTTCTGACCTGGACCGTCTTAACGGCAGGCGTGGATGTCAAGGACGGTCAGCTGGTTGTTCTCTTCTTTCAGGATCGTAAGTTGTATGTTCAGGAAAACGGCGTAGAGATGTTATTTGAATGTAGGTGTCTGATCCCGTTCAATTACGACAATTATACCATCCACGTAACCAGTCCAGAATTTCGGTCTTAGTTTTCGGAAGACAAGTGGCCCCGATCGTCGTGGAACCGGCTCGACCATAAATCCTGAAGTCGGTGAACTCATCGACGTTTAGCTCATCTGCTCTTAGACTGTTTCGACAATTAGAAAGTACGTCTTCAGGCATAGCTTCAGTAGTTAGAGAATTGGGGCGTCTGTGACGATTCCCCGTGTCGTCGTATTTGCTATGCAGGAGTACATCGAGGGGTTCTTTACTGGCAGATCTACGGGACTAGAAGTAGAGAGGCGGGTAGCATCAACATTTACCAGGGCCTCGTGTGGCAGGAGACATGCATCTTAAAATTATGTAGCCAAACTTCCTGGCGTCTGATTCAGAGGTCCGAAATTATAGGCTCTAAAGCAGCCACTTTGTCAGTCCGTACTTTGGAGTGCCTTAAAGTGGTACGATGCCAGGAAAGGAGCGTCCTCTTTGTATACTTCTAGAAGGCCATAGGATCATGTTAATGCCGTTTCGTGGGCTGTTGTCACGCGTTTGTCGATCAGTGATATTGCTTCCCAGTTCTCCATTGCCAATTACGTCTCATTAATGTCGTATACCAGCGTTTTCGTGGGATCATAAAAATGGCTATCCTTCAATGCTCTTTTGCAGTTCCTATATCCGTTGTTGATCCTTGTCATCGACTGCACATTGCAACATAATTTTGCCTCCCACAGAGCAGTGTGGTTGACTTTTTACTCTCAAACTTACGGACAGCGGTAGAGATATATACAGAAATTTTCGATTACATTTGCAGTGCACATCTTAAAATCGGCTAGGGCTCTGTTCTCATCGTTTATCCGCAGGAAGACGGGTTACCCGTTAGCCTACCTGCTGGCTACCGGACCCGTCCACAGGTTATGGATAGTGGAACGGCCTTCAGTAAAGGCTAGCTGCGAAACCAGCAGACTTTCGGGTCTGGCGAATAAGCAGTCGCGGACCAGCAGTGGCAGTGCTATCAGGGTGCGACGGGCTGAGGTCTGGCATGCCAAAAGCCTTCTAAAAGCCGCAAAACTCGATCACAGCACCGTGACATGGTGACCATGAACCGCCATTAAATAATTTTGCTTGCATCCGCTGCCTTTCGGGTAGGCTCTTGAACCAAACCGCTAGAGGAGACCACCCCGAGAATGAAAATATGCCCGATTACAGTACTACGATCCATGCTACGGCGTCCACGGGAACTGACGTGCTCCGCAACCCTATTCCAGTGGTGCGGGTCGAATAGTATGTGAGCTGGACTGCATAATTGAAATCGGACTCTAGGTATTCGATACTGGAATAATCGAACGTTCCTGGACTCTGGCACTCAACGTCTGATGGTGCACAGCCTTTATCAGTACAACGTAGATGTCTGCTGCTTGTCGGAAGTTTGAATCCCTGACTCAGGCGCCCTGGAAATAAAGACCCCGGGGCCAACTCACACTACCCTGTACCACAGTAACCCTCGTGGCTCCTCTGGTAGACATGGTATGGCGGTGGCCCTCTCGCAATAAGAGAACCATGCACTGTTTGCTTTGGGAACCAGTCAATGAACAGATGGCCTACGTGCAACTAAAGGGACACTTCGCAAACGTCTCTATCGTCTCAGTGTACGCACCAACTTCCGCTGCCGAACAGCGTGACAAGGAGACGTTTTATTTGCAGGTGCAAGCGTTAGTTGAAAGACTCCCTCGCCGTATCTGCTGATTGTTGCGGGGGGCTGGAATAGTTGGAGTGGCCCCAGCGGCTCGTCAAACAGTCCCCTAATTGGTCGGTTTGGGTTTGGTTCCCGATGCGACAATGGTGAGAGAATGCTGAATTTTGCTGATCAGAACCGACTGTCAGGATCATGTGCTTCCAGCACCGCAGCAAACATCTGCTGACTTGGTACTCAAACGATGGTCATACGATCAGTCAGATTGACTACATCCTAGTCAATTCACGGTTCCGCAGCAGGGTTCATGATAGCAGATCGATGTGTGGTGTCGAGACTGGTAACGCTTATGGGTCTGACCATGTTCTCATACACGATTGAAAGTGCACCTTTCATCCACACCAAAAATGCCACGTGCGAGGCGCCTCGATGTCGCCAAAATCTGGTATCTCAGCGCTGCCGAGGCCCTGAGCAGAGAAATTCAGTCCTGGTTTACGGCCCGCGAAGATGGAGAAGACAGTAGTGAGTGGTCATAACTGAAAGAATTAGCCTATGAGGCAGCTGAGAAAATCCTTGGATATAATCAGCGACGCCGCAGTGACTGGATCAGCGGAAGAACCATGTAGTTGTCTGCCCAGACGGCTCGAGCCAGGTCCCGCAACTATGCTTCCTTCCGCTAACTTCGGAACGTGACGGCAAAATCGGCTAGAGATGACCAGAATATTGGTCTGGAATAGCGACCTCAGTGGAGCAGGCCTCAAACGCTGGTAATACTCCTAAACTCTTCCAAATTATCTGCCGGGTTAGTGGTAAGCCCTCGACACTTAGTGATTGTTCCCGATATGAATGGCGGCTTTATTGCTAACAACTCGACCAAGGTTGATCGCTGGCGTGAACACTTTAAGCATCTCCACAACTTCGATGAGCAACTACTCACAACCTCGCTCTCCTCTGCAGCTGAGCTTCATCCCTTTCCAGCCTATGCAGTGTCGTGCGGTCCATCTTCCAAGGGAGAAGTTGCCGATGCAATACAGCGGCTGCAAAACAATAAAGCTCTCGGAGAGGATGGTATTCCCACAGAAATCGACAAGGCTTGTGTCGAAACTCGGCACCCTGACTCGATGAGGTGATTGAACAAAAGTGTAGCGATGAAGTAGTTCCCAATAACTGGGGTTTGGGCATCCTTGCGCCTGTCTTCAATAAGGGAAATAAGACAAAGTGTGAGAACTACTGCGGCATAAGTCTCATCGACCTGGCTGCAAATGTCTTCTCTTTGTCCTTCTCAGACGATTTCAGTCCGTATGTGACTCTAGAACGAGGCCCAGCCAAGTCGGACCACGAGCTGGGCGTGGATTCGTGGACCAGCTATTTATACTGAGGCTTATTCTGGAGTTCTGCCATGGCTACCGGCAACCGATGGCCGTCTGCTTTATTGGCTTCGGGCCGTTGTGAGTTTCTGTGGCGAATAATGGAATCGATCTGGTATTCAACAAGGTTGCATCCTGTCGCTCCTTTTGTTCAACTGCACCATTGACGGGATTCTGATGGTGTAGAATTTGCACCCAGACGCCGACTGACTGACCTAGACTATGCTGAAGATATGACCTTGCTAGCCTCCAGCTTTTGGGAACTACCCTCTGTGGTGTCGCGGGTGAATGAGACCTCTACTTTGGTCGGCTTATCCACGAACGCTTGGAAGACCAAATTGTTTTCGAGCTGTATCGCTGCTCAGGAGAGGATACCCCTCGGGATTAATGACTGTCACCTTGCAGAAGCAGACAGTTTCAAATACCTCGGGTCGAGGATGCTACCGAATGGACAGAATAAGGACGAAATGTCCCCCAAATCGACGCTGCTCGCTAGGTTTTCTTGATCCTTAGAAAGTACCCATGGGCCCATCTCCATCGCCACTAAAATCCGTGTGTACCGTGCATCCGTCCGGTCGGTCCTCGTCTACGGTTGTGAATGCTGGGCTTTGCGCACGGAAGATGCGCGAAGACTGGAGGTGTTTGATCACCGCTGCCTGAGGAACATCCTTTGAATGAAGTACACCGAATACGTCTCCAACGAGGCAGTCCGCACTCACTGCAACAATATCCCAAGGATATTCTCCGGCCACCCAAGAAAGACAACTGAAGTGGTTTGGGCACGTCTTTTATTGCTCGCGTTATTAGCCCAGTTCTGCTGCTCCCGATCTGGCGTTGTTGCCCCCCTGGAGACGTCGAAGAGGAAGTCAACTCAAGACCTGGGTCGACACGGTTCGGCCTGAACCTTCAGTATTCGGCGTCCGGCGCTGGAGAAAAGAATAGGTTGAGCTGTCCAAATCTACCGCCGCGAATCGTCACGCGTAGAGAAGTCCAATACGTGGCATCATCGAGGCCGGCTAGATCAGGCGTGATCAAAACTGCGCCAAGTACAAGTACGCATGTACAACTTTGGATTTTTTGTTTTGCCTTCGCCGATTCTCTGTTTGTCTCGTGGCTTACAAATATCCGATTTTCTACCATTACAGTCCAGTTTGTAGGCTTGACGATGAACGTCTTTTTATTACTTTCCTCTGCCTGAATCGAGTCAGCTTTAGGCATAGAAGGATGTTGTTCTTCTGAGAACTTGAGCCTCTGAGTATCCGTAATCTCAGGCACACTTCCATCCGCTTTGCATTCATCAGTTTTTTTAATTTCTTTTAACGAGATAAAAGTTATGTACCTGTGCTCTAAGGCCATTACCATCTCATTAAAAGCTTCATTATTTTTCAGGAACCCCTGGATTTAATCGGCGACCCCTCATGTGCGTTTCTACTCCTATCGGCGACCAAAGTGATCGGGAGAAGTTGACCTTCCGACTAGGTAATGGCCGTCAGACAGTTGGTACGTGCCCATGCATTTTGTCATCTTTTATCCATGCTTATTATTTACCCTCCTTTTGGTGAAAATCTATTTCGCCTTCAGTTGTGACTTTGCAAATGTAACTGACCACCGGAGCAGCTAGGAACCCTTCGCATACTGGCTCACTTCAGCATCCCTACTTTCAAAAATTCTTTATCACACTTGCGACTTCAAACAAGTTAATTTTTCCGGTTTTTGCATTACTGTTTTTGTCGTTATTATCACTATCGTCGTCGGTGTCGTCAATTTACGAGGTCCAAATTAAGGCACTTCGACAGTGAGTATCACCACTGGTTAAAGGTACAAAAGGGCTCCATTGAGTACACTCAAATGGCATGTTGGAGTGTATCTGCTTGGCTAAAAAGAACGCACATGTTTTTCCACCGATAAGGTGGTCCTTTCCTCCTCGTCGTCAACCCTTCTGCTGTCAATGATGCTTGTTCGTTTCACCGACATGTGTTCTACTTTGTTTGCACGGAAATCAACAGAGAAAGTGTTTGGCATTATCTATCAGCCCAAAGTAGCCTATGTGTAATGTGCCGTTGCCTAGGACCTGTGCTTTATCTTGGTAAACGTACGTAGTTAGAAGGCTTGGTAAATCCGCTGACCTTTACTGTTAGGACCTGCATTTCTCGTTCGAGTTTACCGGTTTAACAATTTAGGTGGCTGAGAGGTGGGACCTAGCGGGAAAGTTTATGGGAGCTATTTTTTTCTCTCTGTCAACCACACTTACTTCAGTTTCCATTGTGAAAAAGTATAAAAAATTCTCTTAGAAGCCCTGTGGCGTCGAAGATGAATGAAGGGAACGGTGAATGATGCGTTGTATCGCCTTTCTAGTTGTCAATCTTCTCGCCTTTTGTTTCATCTCCGCCAGTACCGTCAATCATCATCATCATCATCCTCCTCCTCATCATCATCATCATCATCATCATCATCATCATCACCACCACCACCACCACCATAATATCCCTCCCTAACTAGGAAATATCTATCATTCACAAAGAAATATAAGCTTAAACAAGCCATCCTGCTAACGTAGGGGCTGTACTATGGATCAGCAATGAAGATAGGAGGCAGTTACGGCTTCAAAAACCACTTTTTTCCATTTTGAATGTTCACCCTGTAAGGGATGCAGTGCGATTTCAGCTGGGCCGACCGTTACGTCAGCTACTTATGAGTACTAGACTTGTGGTATTAAATGCCTTTTATTTTGTCTGTTATGCCGTCTATTCATCTCCGTAAGAGCACAATTATTTCGGCATGATAAAAGTCTAACGGAAAATTTATCTAGTGAAAAAGATCGACATTCAAGTTGAAATTGGACTCCTAGAAGTCGTTATTTAGGTAGGATTTCTATCCTCATCTGTGCCACAGCAGGTGACCCAGCTCATAAGTTACGCATATACTTACCAAAAGTCGGCAGTCTTTGGAGACTGGCCCCAATGCATCCAAAGCTGGACGACTTTCAGTCAAGTGAGGAACACAAAGGCGGCATCGGAAGTAATATTGTGTTGGTTAGAAATAAGAATTTCTTCCATAGAGGTGCGAATTTCAAAAGCACGAAAATTCGCCTCAAATGAGTTTACTGTAAAATAATCTCCAGACTTAATTTACTCAAAAAATTAAAGTGCATCATATTAAAGTATGGAAACCGGTCAGCTGCCCGACGTTTACTTGTTTCGGGCCTGATTTCGCTGATAGGAGCTTTAACGGAATTATTTTCCACTAATTAAGAGCTTGGAATATAGGTAGCATGTAGCATCATATGCATACAATTTGTTATGCATTACGACGATTTTTCTTCTGTATGCTTCCTGACGATGAGGTAGTCGGCATTCTTCGTCAACTGAAATATTTTCTCTACCTAGTAGATATTTTTCTGATGAATACCAGCGTCGTTCACCATTTTAAGAAGTAAAACCAAGGGAAAATTTGAACTATTTTGCCCAATTAGACACTTCCCTGATAAGTACTGAAAGGTTATATTTTTTTTACTGTTACAGGTGTCCCACGAGTATAGATGCATTGTTGAATGCTCGTGTAATGAAATATTTCTTAAATAGTTGACGATATCGCCGTCTAATCCCTAAATTCCGTATTACCAGCAACTAGAGCGCACAGAAAGTTTCCTACAGCCGCCGAATTGTGTGCCTTGTCATGGCTTATTATATAATATTTGCATGCGCCTAGGAATTACGGGAGTTAAAACAAAAGATTGCTCTCATCGTTATTCTTGCTTTTAGGGCATAAAATAATGGGTTTATCCACCTCTGGACTTAGAAGTGAGGCCGTCCTGCAGGGGTTGAAGTCGCTGGTCTTCCGGCACGATAGATCAAAATTCTGGAGGCGGTTAGTGGATGATATCTGCGTCGTCATCGAAGGGGATCAAGTACTGGAATTTAAAGAAAATCTCAACGCAGTCTTCCAGGACATACAAATCATAATGGAAGCGGAAGAAAACAACCAGCTGGCCTTCCTTGATGTCCTCGGCTGCAGCAAAGATTGTAGTGGCCTAAAAATTAAATTATTTAGAAACACGACAAGGACAACGCAAGTACTCAGCTTCAACAGAAACCATCCAATCAGTCATATACGCAATTGTGTAGGGGCATGATATCGGCTGTTGTGACCCACTGCAGTGAAGCAGAAGACACGGTTCTCGAACTTTAATACCTTCGACGGGTGTTCAGAGCAAACGGCTACCCGCGCAACTTTGTCGACAGTTGCTTGCGCATCTTTTGCCTCTATTACCTTTTTCTGCGAATATCTCTGAGAATGGCTTCAAGTAAGAATCCAACAATCCAGCAATTACGGTTTCTTCACCTGAATCACCAAAGGATAGCTGAGATCCAGATTATTAATTCGGGCGATCTCAACCGTAGTTTTTACATGTCAGTTTCATCAATGAAAGAGTTCATAATTGTGGGCTGAAAGCAAAGTCGCCTTACGTCTGGATGCTGCTTGTATGCTATTAACTGTCCTAGACCACATCTGCACATTAGCGTCACCCTTCATCATAAAGGACATTAATTTAACGGAGAAAAATATATCCCCAAGGAGCGTCCCAATTTTAAATTTGATTTTTCTGTCCACGTAAAAATAGTACAGCAAGAAATGAATAAGCCCATTATTTTATGCCCTAAAAGCAAGAATAACGATGAGAGCAATCTTTTGTTTTAACTCCCGTAATTCCTAGGCGCATGCAAATATTATATAATAAGCCATGACAATGCACACAATTCGGCGGCTGTAGGAAACTTTCTGTGCGCTCTAGTTGCTGGTAATACGGAATTTAGGGATTAGACGGCAATATCGTCAACTGTTTAATAAATATTTCATTACACGAGCATTCAACAATGCATCTATACTCGTGGGACACCTGTAACAGTAAAAAAATATAACCTTTCAGTACTTATCAGGGAAGTGTCTAATTGGGCAAAATAGTTCAAATTTTCCCTTGGTTTTACTTCTTAAAATGGTGAACGACGCTGGTATTCATCAGAAAAATATCTACTAGGTAGAGAAAATATTTCAGTTGAGGAGAAGAATGCCGACTACTTCATCGTCAGGAAGCATACAGAAGAAAAATCGTCGTAATGCATAACAAATTGTATGCATATGATGCTACATGCTACCTATATTCCAAGCTCTTAATTAGTGGAAAATAATTCCGTTAAAGCTCCTATCAGCGAAATCAGGCCCGAAACAAGTAAACGTCGGGCAGCTGACCGGTTTCCATACTTTAATATGATGCACTTTAATTTTTTGAGTAAATTAAGTCTGGAGATTATTTTACAGTAAACTCATTTGAGGCGAATTTTCGTGCTTTTGAAATTCGCACCTCTATGGAAGAAATTCTTATTTCTAACCAACACAATATTACTTCCGATGCCGCCTTTGTGTTCCTCACTTGACTGAAAGTCGTCCAGCTTTGGATGCATTGGGGCCAGTCTCCAAAAGACTGCCGACTTTTGGTAAGTATATGCGTAACTTATGAGCTGGGTCACCTGCTGTGGCACAGATGAGGATAGAAATCCTACCTAAATAACGACTTCTAGGAGTCCAATTTCAACTTGAATGTCGATCTTTTTCACTAGATAAATTTTCCGTTAGAATTTTATCATGCCAAAATAATTGTGCTCTTACGGAGATGAATAGACGGCATAACAGACAAAGTAGTTCAGTATGTGTATTCATGCGATAGGTGTTGTGCTGTATATGCAGACAGTTCTCTAATGCCTGATCATGAATTCCTCTTTCACCTGCTTTCTAGCCGAACTGAATAGTTGCGCAGTGCCTCCTCCACCGCCTTCTCTTCGTGCGACACCAAAGGCCAATAGCAACAGCGTCTCCCTGAATCGCCACTTTTCCGAAGTGAATCGACTTGACTCATCGGTTCATGAGACCGAAGCGGCCACTAGTCCATCTTCTTCCATTATAGCATACCCACTCTCTGCAGACTGCCGACTCTCGGACGAAAGTGAGTCACTCCTTTCGTCATCTGTCTTCCTCACTCGATTACACTTCAAAAGTACACTGATTGCTGGTTCTATTATTAGGATTACAACAGTAGCAACCAATACTGTCCTACTAGCACAAATATTTTGACCCATGGTATTAGAGATAATAGCTCGCCGTCTTTGACGACGATGTCCACCGTGTGCCCCACAACATGGTGGACGCACGGACGATGACTTGCGCGTGATTTAGTTTATAGTGATTGTAGACTTGCGCAGCGTCTACCGCACTCTCACCTCCCCCACCTGGGCAGGTATCATGACCAAATCAAGAAGATCGGAGGCGGGAGGGGGCGCAGACGGCTGACGAGGTGAGAACCCCCACCTTAGCATGACAACAAACCCACCCCTGATCCCACTGAGAAGAAGGGGCATAGACGCCAGGTTAAGATGGAGTCATTGGCACCCGACTCTCAGTCTACCAGTCGTCCACTCATCACAAAAACATTGAGCTGTCTGCAAGGGCCATGTTATCCCGTCATGAATCCACGGCTTTTCTTGCACCATAATATATCAAAGTGTGTCAACTTGTTGCTAGTGAGGATTATGCGCTGAAATAACCGACTACACTCCCTCGTCCCACTCTCAGGCACCAGTCCACCTGCCCTATCAGGTCCGGTGGCTGAGGCGGGAATGGGTGCAGTCGCTGACGGGACTCAAGCGGTCGTCTGTGCGTGCCACACACAAATGACCTTGCCCCCAAAACATAACACACCAGTATTGCACGCGAAAGAGGTTGAACTGCGGCAATCAAACCTATAACAGAGGAGCCATATAGAGACGGAGTCGAAGAAAGCACTTCTCACTTACGTGAGCGATGCATAGTTTGTGCCTGCTGTCTGGGAATTTGGGCGTGTGTGGTGTAGGTACTGCTGAGGAGATATATAATGATTTTGGAATGCCGACGGGGTTCTATCGCATGTGGCCAAATACGTCTATGCGATGACTAAATGTGTATAGACATTTGAAGGGTGCGTGGTGGGTTTATGCTGGTGTTTCTGACAGTGGTTCACCCCGATAACTGTCTTGTCGTCGGAGCTGAGCAGCGGCGCGTTTCCTTTGGCTCGGATAGGTGGTCGTAGTGCGCCTTTATAAACGCGAAGACATTCTTCGCGTCGTTGCGCTTCGCGTACTCCTGGATTTCCTCAGCCTCGTCGTCCATCCAGTGGTCATGTATCTCCCGCAGTCTTTGCTTCATCAAGCGACGACATCTTAAATAGGCAGCTTCGCTAAGGCAGTCGATGTATGCTTTGTGCTATTCTTCTTGATGATCTGGTCGTCAAACCAGTTCCGGTATTAAAAACCTACGCGTCCGATGATGTTGATTTCGGGTCACCGAAAAGGGATCGGTGGGGTCATGAGTCAGTCGTTGATTTCCTGTGGCAGACAGGACAGTCATCCCACGATGTCATTCCGGATGGTGAAGGCGGCGCCAATTTTGCGTCACTTTGCTTTAGAGTGGCCGCTCCGGAAGTAGATGTAACCGACATCCGCTTCCTCCAGCGGACCTTGTTCAGAGAATTGGTTCACACTCAAAGCAGCCATGTCCACCCCTCTGACATATAATTTGTTGGTTTAAGGATTGTGCAGAACGACTGGAGAAGCACTATTGGGTGAGTGGCAATATTTGCCTTGTCGCAATACAACTTTAGATTTTGGAATTTTCCGTTAACCGATTTAACAGATCATTGCCCGTGTGCCTCTTGTAATTTTACCGCTACATGGTGCGCTGCTTTTTATTTAACCAGGATAGGGATGCCTTGTATGGCCACTTAAACAGGACACGGAAATAGCAATTACCCGCCCACTTAAAATACGTGGCCTTCCGGTAACTTTCAGGAAACGTAAATATGCCCGTGTCTAAACGCTAGCACTTAACCTAACATAAAACTAAGCTTTCGCCTTTATCTTAACCCTAACCCTATCCTTAACCTAAACCCTACAGTTAACACGGTAATAACCTTAATTCTTCGCATAATCATGACCATACCCCTTAACCTCAAGCTTAAATCTAACTCTTTTACTTAATCCTGAACATAATTTCCTTGGAATTTAGCGCAAAGCCACATGTATTGTAGATGGCTCCTTTTCCCATGTCCTGTTGAGACGGCCATACAAGGTATCCTCACCTTCACCAGATCCGAGAGCCTTGTGAGGTCTACCTTGCTACTCTTCAATGAATGAGTAGACCGCATATAGTCTAACAGTTAAAAACCCAGAAAAGGATTTCTTCGACAATACAGGTGGTCATATGCTAAATTCAAGGAAGAATACCTATGCCCTTTTTTCCACCTTTAAACCCCCAACGCAAACTTACCTCTAGCCCTAACTTCACCCTAACCCGAATCTTTCTGGAAGTTAGCTCAAGACCACCCCGAACTTCGCAGGTATCTGCATACCATGTGCTAAAAATTGTGGGCCGCCAACTTATAGCTGTAAGCATGTCTTCAAGCTGATGTGGTACCTAGGGGTGCGCTACCGTGCTAATTGATATGAAGCATGAGCAGACTGACTTTTAAGTTGGAATCTTTCCAACACTGCCGGTGAAAAAAAAACTAAAAGCGTAGTACATGTTTTTATATACATTTTGCCCGTGTTATGCAGTCTGTTTTTCCCCTAGAATAGATTGATATAAGGGCAACGATTACTTTATAGCCCTCAAAAGATGACATGAGGACAGGAACTGCCCGCAACACATTTGTCTTCGTCAAACTCCAGGGAAAATAGGATTAGGGTTAAGGTCGGTGAGGGTTAAGTCTAGAGTTAAGGTTAGGGGTTGGTGCTAATTGTGAGTTCAGTTGTACGTCAGGGCTAGTGTTGGGGTTAGGACACGGGAGTATTTAATCGTCCTGGAATGATGCTCACTTTGATGGCTCAACTACTTTGTCCGAAACATCGGCTTTTACATGTCCCTCGAATTTCTTTTTTGAAAAAAACATTAGTTTGTTGTCTGAGGCAGGCCCCTTTAATCTTGTAGTGTTGGAACGACTCCATATCTCCTGGGCTCTTTGGCCGGCAAATATTAGACTACAAGCATGTTTAAACGAATATCGCAAATACTTGGTCTAGGTCTAGATTGTGGCGTTCGCAGTTGGGGACAGAAAGGAATGTAAACGCAGATGATCAAGGTAAATTCATTGAATTCTCCAGCAGCTTTGTCGTCAGAGACCCTTTTTGCTTTACGAGTCTGCCATTCTATGACATATTAGAACTGTGCTAATGCTCGGAATTACCAATCATTTGAAGCCGGATTTCGCCTTCTACCCTCAGTGCTAGTTTTGTTGATTTCGCAGTCCGCATTTATTATTTAACGTAATGGTGATGTAAAGTTTAAGCTAAATCTAAAACCCCCGCTGGTTCGCTGCAGTGTGTCCGCGCATGGTTTCGACACTCCGCCTAGACTACTCATTATTTGAAGTACTGCTGAAATTGCACAGGTCATTTTGACTCAATTGGTGACCCCTCTGTGAACATCAGTTAACACTGATTGTTGCTCCCTGTATGTCCGCGGCGCGTCCACGTTAGCCCCTTTGGTAACTTGATCTGTTTCCCTTTTAGCACCTAGTGCACGCGCATGCACCTAGTACCTACCTAATTTATGCAACAAAAAACTCCATAGCCCATGTACACAATGCTAGCCTAGGTGTCAACTGAAAATTACACGTTTCTATTTGCGTTTTCTCGAAGTAGGCCGTGCCTGTGTGCTTTTATCTCGGTTTCAGCGTCTGTGTTTGTGAAGTTTGAAGCGGTATCATTGATCCAGTCAGTTTACGTTGATCGATGCTCAACGGACTCGCGTTCTCTCCACATACGTGCATGGTACGTGCATATTGAGATCCCAACCTTGCTAGTTAAATGTTTGCAAAAGTGCAAATATTTGGCGATCGCAGAAATCTATGTTTGATCTTTGAATGTTGATGTAGCCGTCTGTGGCATTCTTTAGGGCTTTGATCCACTCGGGCCTCCTCCTCCCACTCCCCTCCTCATCCTCCTCCTCCTCCCCTCATTCTTTCCCCACCATCTCTATTTGTTTTAAACTGCAAGGGCTGCTCCAACTGAGCCTAAAGAGCACTTCCCAGCTATAACCATTTTCGAGTACGGAGAAGGAGACACGATCGCTGGAACAAGAGCTTTATTAGCCTAACGTTGTGAATTCTTTCTTGAATCCATCCTCAAGGACAGAATCCACTAAGGGTATTTGTTATTATCGCGTTCGTACCTTTGGACAGTGCAGTTACCCACCGTGCGAGGTTTCTGGATTTTGAAAACATTCGGCTAATTTTCACGGTACACAGCTGGTCGCTCCTAGTTTCGTCTCTTTATTGCGCACAGTCAACGGAGCGTTTGGACACCCGACCATGCTTTTATGTTTTTACTCTCGCACCTTGTACACTTACTACGTGTCTGTCGTATTGAAGGTTAAAAAATGACTACAGTTGAGAAATGTCTCGCAACTAAAATCCTGACTTTGCTTTCTTTGTGTAATGCGAGCTCGCGGGTGTCTATATATTTTGATCTTTCGCCATCCACCAAAGACCTCTCAGCACACATCCTCATTTTTTCTACCCTTTCTTTGAAGTTAATAGGTGTAGGGAAAACTACACTAACCCTTATTGTGCGCTTTCCTGACAGAAATTTTAGGCACGAGTGCTGTGTTCGAAGAGGACGGACGCCGATCAGCTTGACCGTCTTCCTCTGCATCCCCTTATTTTGTTAGTTTTTGCACCATGCTATTGTCTTTAAAAAAATCTGCTGCTTGGAATATGGTGCAACATTTGCCATTTAAAGAGTTGAGAAGAGGGACCACTTGTCCGAGTAGAGTGATGCACACCTTATCAGTGACTGGAGTCTGGGGGGTCGCAATCAATTTCTAAGTGCAATATCTCACTTCCAGTGCCGTTAAAAGCGATGCTGCTGAGGATGTAGGTCATTCGCGAAACTGCGTATCCGCCCACCGACCAAGCAAGCCGTATGAAAGAAAAATAACCCATGAAGCTTGCCGAATCCTCATTAATTCTCTTTCTATGCGACCGGTATGCCGCCGTTGCACTCTATGAGGCCTGGCTGATTGCAAATTGTTTTGACCCATCAGGGCATTATGTCAGGGTCAACCCTGGGAAATAGGAAATTTCTGCAGCCAGAATAGGCTTGTTACAAAACGGCTGCTTAAGGCTTACTAGCCGAGAGTTGCGCCTGCTGAGAATGCTGAAATCGGCACCTTTTAGAGCTGTATCGCGTTTTTTGAGGAGCGCCGGCGATGTGTATGAGGTAATTGGAATGTAGCACCTACATCCGCGAGGTCAGCAAACAGCACTTTGACAAAAACACTGAATTGCTTGGGAATTTTTTCAGTTTTTGGCTGACTATGTATGCTTCACTGCCTCGTGAAATAAACACCGATGACTGTAGAAACGTCCTAACACAGCCTGTAGTTGCGAAATTTCGGATCTGCTGCGATAGTACCCTCGGGTAAGGGCCAATTATCATCTTGCTAAACGTTATTACTCCACGAATCCATGTACTTTTGAAAGCAGCTGAAGATTTGGGACAACCGTCGTACGGAGCAAAAATGCGACCAATCACTCGAGTTTCTTCTTCGATAGACCGAATGCCGTGGGCAACGTACACAATGATAGTATTGAACGGGACGGGGCGAGTGACTTCTGTTAGCGATCGGTGAGTGCTCCTCAGCGAAAATGTCCTTTTGAAAAACCTTTACAGGACTACAATGAACTTGAGGATAAAGAACAGAACATAGATTTTCTCAAATTTTTGCACTTTCATCCCTATACCCGATCTCCAGTGCACAAGTGACGCGGGTCCACACTTGGTCGGTGGAACTGCAAAGCCTTCGCGTCTGGAATCGCTCCGACTACAATAATCTTTTTTTTTCCTAATGCTGCTAGTTTAGTACACTCTAAGACTCTGGTCAATCCGCTGGTCAAAATATGCGCCCCTCCCCACTCCCACTGACATTATAAATAGAAAATTTGCTGGATGTCAGGTAGCTTAATTAATCTGAAAATTTTGCAGAATTTGAAATCTAAGGTAGGCTGCTTAAGTAGTCCATTTATTGTACCACAGCGAGAGATCAGTCAGTCGGATAGAGACTGGCCGTCTTTAATCAGATCAAAGGGCAGTTTTGGCAGTGAAAGGTCATCAACGGTATTTAGGCGTGTGAAAGCTGCTTGTTTTTCTTTCCTCACACAGTATAATGACCTATGCAGCCTCATTTTCCGCTATTTTCCATTATAAATGTTTGGGGGCATAACGGACACCGCTTTCGAAATTGCACTTGACTTTTATTGCGCTTGAAGGGAGTGAGCTGTGCATTTTGAATGAGAGACGTGTGTTCATAACTGCCGCCTGGCTGATGATGTTCCTCCGGAAACCCAGCCATCTCTGCTAGAGTTGACTCACCTGTTAGACCATACGATGGTGAACTTTGAGTCTCGTGCAGCCAGAAGTTGTTTACTGTTGAGTGAACACGCAGTAACGACATCCAAATCTCGCGTCGAAAGGACCTGTATCCGATCAATTACATTTGCGCCTGCCAACGGTGTTTCCTTACTCCTGGCTGACCAGGTGAGTAAAACCGACGTCTCTGTAGGGCAACTCTCACGTTCAGATATTTCCTGCTAATGAAAAAGGTATTTAGCATAGTTCGTAATGTTGGAATTTAAAGCATTTTGTAAGACATGGGAAATGGGGATCTGACACAGGTAGAACACATTGGGATGCCAGATACAATCGAACGACCAAGTTGCCGCTGGGTATTCCGTCTGTTAGCGATCTCTACTAATTGATTAATACTTTTGACCTGGAAAACAACTCCATTTATGCATGAACGTTTACTCCTCTGCTTTTCTAACGCGAATTATGTTTTGCTTCTGGTATCTCGGTTTAGGCTGTGAGTCATGCTTCTCCATCTTTTCCGTGTAACAGAATATTTGACATGAAACTAACCGGCAATTGCTTTGGTATTCATCAACAACTATCAACGATTTCTGCATATTCGTTATGCCTGGCACGCTATACCAGCACTTAAGTATGCGTTACCTCCGCAAAACCTTGCAGGGCATGTTTGTTCACTCCCAAAAGCAGTCAATATTCACCCCTGGAGAATCCATTTTGCTTTTCACTCGTTCCAGTACCTTCTGCGTTCCAAGGTACAAAGCTCTGCGTTCTTTATAGGAAACGCTAGGCGTACTTGCGGATTTTGTCCGTGAAACAAGGTTGCTTATTTCACTCCCTGGTCCGTTGGACAGAATCAGCGTGCCCTGGAAACGCGGCGAATTTTATTCAACTCGGTACTTTAGGTGCCTACTTTGCGAAAAAGTAATTGAACTTTTGAAGGGTACTTTCTGTTTAAAGGGTTAATGTCAGTTGGGTTGTAATATTATCATGCAGCATAATCCCAAGATATTTCATTCACAGCGGTATGCTGACTCTCGAATGTGCGTTTTTTAAGCCGGCTGCAAAATCACATTCACTAAAATTGACTACTTAAATAGCATGTGTTTTGTCAATTGATTGTTGATACCCTTACAAATTGAGACATTTTTTCTAGAAATTATAGACAAAGGTTTCCTTTTATGTGCTCATTTTGTAGTAAATTAGCACTTTTAAATTTTCCTCTCGAAAACTAAACAACTTTTGGTTTTGAAAAGTTTTCAATTATGAGATTTTTTAAAACCTCAAATTTTTGCTTGCAATCAGTGACCAACCTCATGATATGCCCGAAATTGTGAAATACTTTTTCAATTAGAAAGGATTACTGAAGTAAGTTTGTGATATTTATTATCGTGTAGCATAATCTCGAATTATTTCGGGCACACGAGGATGCTGGGCATCTGCAAAAACGGCAATTGGTAAGAATCAACTACTTAGGCAGTATTAGTGATTTGTTTTTATTTTAGCTGTTCTCATAAATTCAACGAAATGGTATAGATAGAATACACATTAATCTTTTTCTTGAACTCATTTGGTACCAGGCTTTTTACTTAAAGAAGGGCAATCTTTTGGTTATTACAAAATTTGTAATCATGAACTTTTTAGGGCTGTGCAATGTCCAAGTAAATAATAGCTCATCTGTTTGTTTTTAGCTATTGCTTTATATGACGCATAAAACGTAGTTCATGTCTACTGCAAAGAGTCAGGGACTTAAAGATACCGTTTCTGCAAGTATGAAATTACAAGAAGGCGCATTTTCGTGCCAAATGAGTACAATAGGAAATATATTTTGCGTATGCTTTCTATAAAACGTCGAATTTTATAAGGCATAGAAATCGTTAAAATATTCATGCTACTTAACTGGTAATTTTTTTAATGAACATAACCGAGAAAGACAAGGGAGACTGAAATGACCACGTCTAGTTTATTAACCGTCATTAGCCAGCCATTCCCAACCCCAGATGGTGCATCACTCGAGGCCCGAATCTGCGGCCTGTGCGTTTGAAGTAAAAAACTCTAACCATTGAGCCACGGGCTCGTTGATCTGCCGGTTTTGATCGGAAATATGCACATTGGTCGATAGAGGCTCACTGATCGGCTACGGGACTCACTGATCCCGTTCTGGGGCTCACTTGAGCCCTGTCAGCTATTAAACGACAGTTAGCATTATAGACAGATAAACACTACCGACATAAACCAGGGTGACTGGAATGGTCATTTCTGGGTCGGGTGGTGCACCACCTGGGGTTGGTATGGCGGGATGATGATGGCTAATAAACCAAAACTGGCCATTCCAATCCCCTTGTCTTTTTTTGATAATGCTAATCTGTCTGTACTTTTAGCCGTCTTGCGGCTCCTGGCGGGGCTAGAGAGTGAGCCTCGAGACAGAAAGTGACGAGTGAACCTCGTAATCGATCAGTGAATGTGGTTTTGAAAGGCGGTAGAAAAAGTGCTTTCGAAAGCTGACACACCTGTTTGTCGGAAATATCTTGGGCCAATGCTGCACTCAATACTTCGTTCTAATCGAAAACGCATTTCAGAATTTCGTTTAACATTTCCTGACATTGGCCACTGACTGGAAACGACCTTGCATTCCTGCAGTTTTCAATGCTTCCGATCAAATATAGTTCGTTTATAGCCATACGGAAATTTTATCAGCCAGTTAATAGCATAAAGGAATGTATTACTTTTTCTTAAGTGGAAAGTGTGCAGCTCATAGGTCGGAAATACTAAGTAGAAATGCAACGGTAGACTCTTGATGTCGTGTGTTGGCATCCCACCGAGGCCGCGGAGTGTTTCACAACTGGGTCAAGTGAATGTCAAAATAATCATAAAACCGAACCTGTAAGTTCGACCGTCGTCATCCGACCATGTTCACCATATGCTCCACAAATGAGTGCTGCAGGGACGGTGACTTGTGCGCAAATTAGTCTCAAGTAATAGTAGTCTTGCACAGCGTCTACCGCGCTCTCTCTTCTCATGTCCACCTGTTCCCGGTGTCAAGACAGAGCCAAGAAGACCGGAGGCGGGGTCGGGTGTAGGTGAGAGTGCCATAAAGGCCTGGCTATCGTGGTTCTAGGTCTTTGTCGCTGAAGGATGAAGTCAATTTCATTCTCCGGATGCACTGCCAATGCTGTCCGCTTTTGGAGCAGTTTTATCTTCTGTAGGAGTGAGATCGGCGTGATCCAACAATCAATTCCAGGAAGAAGGTACAACAAACTCCTTTGCTGCCACAGTCCTGCCTGCAACACAAGATATGTTAGTTCGACCGTCGTAATCTGACTATGTGCACTATATGCTCCACATAATGGTGCTGCAGGGATGGTGACTTGTGCGCAAATTAGTCTCAAGTGATAGTAGTCTTGCACCTCGTCTACTGCGCTCTCTCTTCCCTTGCCTACCTGTGCCCGGTGTCAAGACAGAGTCAGGAAGACCGGAGGCGGGGTCGGGTGCAGGTGAATCTTATCCCACAGAGAGCCATAGATGGCAAAAGTGGCTGGTATGGTATGAGCCGGTACCTACACGTGCCCAACATGGGTACGCGCACCTCCCCCATGTTCGGCATTTGTTATAGGATCTCATCCTAAATAACGCCTGCCCCCATCCTGATTCGGCCCTCGTGCTGGACCAGCGCATCTACCACGCATCTACGGAGCACATATAACCGAACCTAGGTAATTATTGAATATGTAAGCCCACATTTCTAGTACTATTCATGCCTGCTGCATTGATTTAAGTAGGCGTATTAAGCTAGGGTGTATGTGTGATAAGGCGTTTAGGCTTAAGAGTTAGGGTTGGCGTTCAGATTTTTCGGTTAGAGCTAAATGTAGGGTTAGGATTTGGGGGAAGAATTAAGGTTAAGAGTTGGTATCCGGATGTTGCGGTTAGGGCTAGGATTGGGTTTCTGGTTAGGGTTGTTTTTAAGGTTGTGTTTTGTGTTTGGTTAAAGATTTGGGTTGCGGTTATTTTTCAATACCGCATACTGTTTTACCCAGTCCCGTCCTCTTTCACCAATAACCTTTAGTTGCCCGTTTTCTACCCGTTTACACGCTATCTAATTCGCATTTGTTAAAATTTAACAGTCCATTCTGGCAACTCGTTGGAGTAGTAAATCAAGCATGTCTGAAACGCGAGTTATCTTAATACCTTTCACAGTTTGCATTACTTGCTGCGTCTAACTGCCCTACTGATAAAGGTAATATTTAAATCCTTTCCTTATTGCAGGACTTCCTGCGCATTAGTTTTTCGGTGTGCTTACACATGGAACCCTTGTCCGAACCTATTTATCCGATTTCGGGAAGTTTCTGAAAATATTTATATGCCAGAAGCAACTTCAGGGAAAATAGTGGATGAACCAAGCCTGAACATTGTCTCGCGTTAGCCGAACTGTTTTCGTAACGGCGCGGTTGCGCTTCTGTAGCGTTGCTGTTTTGCTATCGCCATGATTCTAAATGATTTTCTCCCTCTGTATACCCAGAAAAGAAGGGGCCCATGCATGGCGAACCTTCCCCAACACGGAATGTCTGTAGACAACGCTTTGAAAATTGACCAGCACATACTACGACTGACGAAATCCTAAAACTGATGCTATTTAATAACGAAGAAGAGCAGTTAATTAAACTTTGTGAATGAAATTACACTTTTACTTGACTTGGCAAAGTCACATTAAACCACTTTTGTGGGAATGCCGGTTTCTGGTTCGCACGGCCTGACAGTCGCAGCACAGATTTGATGGGCCTGCCGCCCATGAAGCTGTAAATGGTGGAGATAACTATGCTTCTAAAGCCACATACTTCTAGTTGATTTAAAAACGTACCTCTGGGTTAACCAAAAGTTACATCCCTGTAAGAAATGATCTAAAAACAAAAGCATCCTTCCGAGTATTCAAACTTTGGGGCAAAAGCACGTAATGATTTGGAATTGTTTCCGTATGATGGCTCTGGTGCTTTTATGTCCAAACGAGTCGTCTCATAACCTTCGGTTGCTATTTAAACCAGCCCAAATTGAATGTCAGTCATTGGAAAATACGGGTTAAAAATGTGTCCGCTACACTTGGCATATCTCATTGGCAAAGAGTGGTATAGCCTTCCTCCCCCCTCTGTCCTGGAAGGAATTTACCGAAGCTATTACTGTGGGTGCAGTCAGTTTGCTATCGAAAGCCAGGCCTACCCCAGCCCGAAACTGAACAGGCCCAAGGTTTTTTCCTGAGTTTCGTTAGTAGCTAAACCAAAACTCTACCATTGAGCCTCGTTTCATGTTTGCGACTTTGAATAGTTAAAGCTTCGCAGGATTGGCCCTCACCGATATGAACTTCTCGCTGAATGGAATGCAGACTATGAAGGGGGGGGGCTTTGGTTGACTGGCGACAACGCATAACCTCTAGTGGGTACTTCAGTCTCTGTTATCATTGTTAGCCTAACTTCCTTTTCTCTTCAATGGGTTGGTTCTCTGAGAAAATGGTGAAACTGTCTATCAGTCCTGCATTTTAGCACACCTTGCTCAAATCAAGCCTTACCTATTTTAATTGAGTTTGCTCTTATTTTTTATAAAAAATCTTTCCAAGGTGAAGTGTGCTTGTGTGTGTTCAGAACGACTTACTATACAGGTGTTGTGACTATGCTTAATGTCGAAGCCTTCAATTGAACACTGTCCGACATCCTTCCTCCAGCGGTTCATACACCCAGTTTTTTTTTCAAGAGCTGCTGCCGTCTGGCTATTCGGCATTCAAAGTGCCGCAAATTGGCGAAAGTGTTGGAACTTCCATGTACCCATCTTACTGTTTGACATTCCAGTAGTCTTCTTCCATCGAGAAATACGCATTTTGCGGAAGCTGACCAGACGCCCTAGTTCGAGAATGAACAGCACAACTAGGGATAGAGGGAGGGGGAGGCGACGACAGCGACGGTAGTTTGCTGCTTGCTCGGGACTTTTGCCAGCGTATTCCCGATCTAAACCTGTAAGAGATCGAGCCCGTGGCTCAGTGGTTTGAGCGTTGGACTTCTGCTCAACAGGTCGTGGCTTCGAGCCTCGCGTGGGGCACCACCTGGCGTTAGGTATGACTGGCTGATGACGGCAAGTGAGCCAGAAATTGCCATTCCAGTCTCCCTTGTATTTGTCAGCATAGTTAATCTGCCTCTACTACTACTATTACTGAACGTTGTGGGGGCTCGAAAATGGGCCCCAAGGTAGAGCGGGACTAGTGAGTTCTGTTAATGATCAGTGAGCGTTCATCAACGTATGCGGAGTTTGTTTGTTTCGAAGAGTGGTGTGCTCCCATTCCGGATCAAATAACTAGAGCGTCTATCAGCTTACTTCTGCGTCAGTATAGTCCCTTCAGGAAATACCCATGTCTCTGTGTGTGTGCGTTTGCCCTACTAGTGCAAGTCCTAGTCTGCGGTGCTCTCGGTGTGTGCTCTCACAGTAACCGGATCGGCAGTGTATGCATAATGAAGGCTCATAGAGATGGCGTAAGCTCGTTTAAAGATACACCACAGAGGGGTCGTGCACTGTCCTCTAACGCATGCAAATTGAAGGTCAAATAAGCCTTTCTGGCTTCCTACGTGTAGCTGGCTGCCCGTCTAGTCATTTCGTTGCTGTTTCACTCTCTCGCCGCTTTGTGGATCCCTGTCCGCTCTATCTTAAAACTCGATATATCAAGTTGCAGTCTCTAGGAGACCGTTCCTCATCGTTATATTTGTGCTTCGGGGTAGATCCGATCCAGACCTGTCTTCTGTTAGCGCTTGTCGGTCTGTACGTCCTCATCGCCCGACTGTGCTACCACAAGATCGTGATGCAGGGTGAGTTGATCAATTTCCTGCTACAATTCTGAGTAGGATCGCATGCTTGAACTGTATAAAAATTTATCTATTTTTTGTCCCTTTTTGGTAATTTATCTCTTTAAGATGCTTCTGCTTCAATTTCATGATATTTATTGTTTTTATCTGCGTTTACACAAGCCTTTTATCTGTTTTTACGTTGCCAGTTCAACCCTTTTCCTTAGGTAGGTATGCTTCCCTTACGAAAGATTTACCTTAATACCAATGAATTGGTGAACTATCGAGATATAACTCGAAATACTTAGATCATGTTGACAACATGAAGGTTTTTTTTCGTGTGCATAATCTGCAGCCAATTCATTCGTGTCGCTGGTCTAAAGTGTAGGAATTGTTGAATTTTTCATAAAACCAATAGTCCTAACTTGTGTTAATACGAAAGTCAGTCAGCTAGGAAACGTGGGCCCTCTGATGGGACCGAACTGATGACCCCGAATTCGCTTTGGGACGCTTCTGTGGTTCGGTCCGAGTGCACGTTTTCTAACTAAGTGACTTGCATGACCTATGTTATTTCATTAAATTATACAGACTGCCTCGCCTGTTTGGCTTGCTATCGATTAAAGTTTCTTTCTTCGGTGCACTGGACATCTGCCGCGGAAACACCATCAAAGTTGTCATCCGAATAGAAATAGGCTAGCCTCACAGATCACCGAAAGGAATATTTATTTTCTACACAACCTTGGTGCCCTCTCTTAGAGTAGTAGACAGAGCAGCTAATGCAAATTCCAGTGTCCGGCCGTGCGATCCCTTCCGAGGAAGCAAGTTTTCTGGCCAAGTGACTTACCTATTTCCGTAATCCGTTTTAATGAAATCCGATTTAATTTCACTCAACTATGAAAGGTCTGCGGACTCGGTAGGATTCGGGCACATAACAGGAATTAGGGCTTGAGTACAGTCAACGTTCTTACCACCAGAGCTACGAGGCCTCACCGGAAGTCCTGAGATTTATTCCATTTGAGTCAAATCACCCGCTCAGCCTACTGCAACATATTAAATTCATCAATTCTGATATAGGAAGTGAACTGCCTGAACAGGATTTCGTAACTATCAGTATGGAAGCCACCAGATGACAACCAGGTTCATATTTTTGTAAGAGGGGTCTCGTTACTCAGGTGTTTTGAGCTTTGGTTGTATTCAAGCCATGTCCTTGCTTTCGTAATCTCTGTAAAAACGTAATATGTGACCTAACTCAGGGAACAAAGGATAGGTCAGCGTGTAATACACGACCGTAATACATGCCAACGTAATCCTAACTCTATCAATTGTGCTCGTTAGGCTTAGCATTCGTTGCCGGGTGAGTAGGGTCGCACGATATTTTTTTTTGGCAGTAGGAGGACCGAAGTATAGGGTCAAATGGAAACTTTCCAAGCAGTGACTATTAGAACACCGCGGCAGTTTCAAAACGCATCCGTTTTACTTTGATAATGAAAGATCGCACAGAGTGGGCTTCATTCTTACTTCCATCAAGGGTATGCATAAAAGTGGATCAGGTCAGCTAGTAATGATATCGTGCATATTGGTCAGCGTGAGGTAAGGCCACCGGATCTCGCAATCCGCACACGTGTCGGGACAGTAAAATAATGTGTAACCGTACTAATCCGGCAACTAATTCTAAGCCTAAATAAAACAATTGATAGAGTTATGATGAAGTTGACTCTCTCCTCTTCTTCATTTAGCCCCATCGTTAAAGATCCTAATATCACCGGTCCCGTATTGCTCGTAGGCCTATCCTTTGTTCCCTGGGTGGGGTCATATATTGCGTTCTTGCCATAAGTTCGAATCTCATCGAGCTCGCAGAGTACTTCACAATTGGGTCAAATTAATTATTCAAGTGTACCAAAACACCTATTTAGTATATTTTTGTTACTAGGCGTTTTAGCTACTATCAAAATGAACATGCCGGAACCATGTTTAATGGAAAACTTTTACAAAAGACCTAATTTTTGGTCGGTTCTTTGGGTGTGGTTGATTTTTTTAACCTCGGTGAATTGGCAAAAAGAGTGTGTACACCACTTGAATCGACATGGTTTTCGCGAATGGGATAACCATTGTACCTTTGGAAGGTCATTACTGGATATTTATCGTGACATGCTGCATTAAGCAACTCGACGCCAACTACACTTCAGTAATATTTTCCATATTATAATATATTTAATAATTTCCGTGGATGGTAAATAGATTTCGATGTTTATTATATGTGTTAACATCCCTCCACGAGCGTCCCAAACCTGGTTTAGAAGCGCGCCAATTTTTGTAAATATTTAATATTCAGCGTCTCGTCGTAGCCCTGAAGAGAAATAATTCTTCTCAGGGAACCTTTTTAATACGTGTTATTTAAACCTTCAGCACATGCACAAGGTACTTGCAGTTAAATAAGCATGAAAATAACTTCACTATTGTCTCCGTGCAGATCTTCACTGGTAACTGGGCGACTTCTCTCTTGAAAGCCAATGTAGACACTGTCCTATGCTCATCAGTATGGCTAGGCTTCTGGAGCTCCATTAGCTTTTTGAAAACAACCTTATATGTTTCCACCGGTTTTCTTGAATTCATCCGCGAACAGTCTACCAACGATGATGCTCTGATAGACCATGAAGCGTTTTTAGTTGCCCTCGATTCTCGACCACCCACACACATCTGCTCAGGTAAAAAGGGCCTCATAAGTTGTGGCTGAAAATCGTGTTCTAGTTTGGCCCTGTCCCCCTGATATTGAAGCTGATTAAATATCCCACATTTCTCCTGGCCCAAATTGTCTTCGTTGCCCTGTGTTACCTGATAGTCTTGACAGTGATTTAAACGTGTGCAGGGCCGGCGGCGCATATGTTCGTGGTCTGGCAGCGACGTAGGGCGGGTAGTCGCTCACGCTGTGAGTTGAGGGCGCCGTCTGTGTGTCTAGTCTCGTAAGCAATCCTCGTGCCATCATGGAACGCTGTTATTTCTGCCGGCCTCTCGAAGGAGAACCCGCCGTCTAACGTTCCAGCTCTTTTTAAAACATCCACCTAACGTAGTCGTTATCGAAGTACCCGTCCGTGGAATACTTTTGACTGTCGTTTTGGGATTCAATGTACGATTGAAACAAAAAAGGTGTACTTTCGTGATTTAAAAAAAAATAAACCATCAAGTTTCACTTATAGTATTTTTTCGCACACTTCCTGGGGTTTCTAACGACGATCATAATGCTGCTATAGCTTTTCCCGAGCGGTTATGCCGCATGTATGTTCATTCGCCTGTTCTGGCAATTTCCTCTCCAATTTTACCTGAATGAAAAGATACAGGACAGCATTCAGGAGTGGCGTTGCTGTGTAAGAACATTGCTTCAGACATATGCTACACGAAATGGACATGAAATTACCATACCACCTGTACACGCAAGCATACCATTGCGCATGTTGCTACCTTTCCCTTTTCCCCGCCCTCGCTTTTCTTTACTTGCCTACCTGTCACTCCATCCTCCTCTTAAATCACCAACTGTGGTTGGGCCACCCATTAGCTTTTTTAACACCCACCGGGTGTTTACGCTGCCCTCAGAAGCAAACATACGTTTGCCTTTACGACCTTCTTCAGTCTGCAATTTATAGGTCGCATCAGTTACCTCAATCTGCCTCCCCTATTTCAACTTGAAAAGATGCTGCTGCTGATGCTAATCCTTTGTTTGCGCCTCTCCTTCTAGGCTTCTTATCACCGTCGTCTTCGGAGGGGCTGATAGAGTCCCCCGTTAGTGCAACCCCTACATCTCTCTCGTCTTCTGCACCCCCAGCGAGGACTGCGAGACCCCGAGGAGGAGGAGGAGGAGGGCTGCTGCCGGCCGAGTCCGATGGCCATGTTCGTTTGGGCGCCGCCCCCTCCACCCCACCAGCTCCCGCCTCGGAGCCGCCCAAACCCTCCCCGCGGACGCCGCTTCCCGCTTTGCAACAGCATCCCTTGCCTGACGGGCAGGCCCATCTGACGGGCGCTTGCTCGTCTGTAGTCTTCGTCGCCGCTGCTGCTACATCACCGTCGCCAGGTACACTGGAATCCGTCCATGCCACCAACTTTGCCGTCGCCTCTACCAAGCCTACTATTGGCCGGAGGCCTTGCGAACAGTCTGACGCGGTAAATTCGGAGTTGAAGTCACGTTTTGCGTAAGTACACAGGCACGGAGCTAAACTAAAACTAAGAGATTACCGTTGGAATGCCTTGTATGGCCGCCTACACAGGACACATGGAGTAGGAACGGTTCCGCCCGCTTAAAATAGGTGGGCTTACGGTAGATTTCTGGAAGGGTAAATATACCCGTGTCTCAACGCTTACTCTCACCCTTACATAAAACTAAACTGTCACCTTTATCTTAGCCCTACCCTTAACCTAAACCCTACATTTAACACGATAATAACCTTGACCCTTCGCCTAATAATGACGCACACCCCACTTCGGACCTTAACATCTAACTTAAACCTAACCCTTTACTTCACCCTAACCCTCACATTAATCCTAAACATAATTTTCTTGGAATTTGGCACAAAATCGCATGTATTGTTGGCGGTTCCTAGTCCTCTGTGCTGTTTAGGCGGCCATAGAAGACATCCTTACCGAAATTATCATACATACGCTACGAAAAAATTATTCCAATACTGTGTTTCAAAGCGCATCATCAGACGAATAAATGTACTGCCTCCCTACAAAGTGCATTTTTTATGGATTAATACAATCCTACAACGAAAACGCGATTTTTCCTTTTTATATATTTAAGATACCAACGTTTCCCCCTTCACCGAAAGGTCACCATTACCACCATTCCCCTGGTACAGGTGGCCACACCTAGTTCACGGGAGGTGCACACATCCGGTTCCGACCCAAAGTTCCTTTAGAAAGAATATGATGTGTTGGTGACCATCACTATCAGTGGACCTATTTGCATCAATAACCTCCTAGGCTCTTAGCTCACCGAAACGAATGTCGGATGTCAGTTTGAACTGAAGTGTAGTAACCTGGACTTCCTGTTTTCACTGTTGGGGGTTGTGTTTTGCGCCGCAAACGGCCGTTCCGACCTCCCTGTATCGGATTGTAGGCATCCCCGTTAGGTCGGGCGTCCTTGTGTGCATGCGGCTAAAAGGCTTTGAGGCTTTCCAAACAGACTAACAGGCATAACAAGATTATTTCGGTGGGGTTGCACTGACGCAACCGTACGAGGTCTGTCGGGTCCAGAAACTAAGGGAGCGTATCTCCAGGCCTCAGTGAACTTTTTATCTAACTAATGACCCATCAGGAGGCTTTCTTAAACATTTCAAGCTAATGAATGCGGTTATTTATGACGGTGTGCTCTCAATCTGACGTCGCTGACCCCTTGAAGGCGTCAGTGAAGTCAGCTTAAAACCTAATTAAACGGACTCGTAAGTACATGCAATTAATTATTGCACTCTCGGTATTTGGCTTGCGTTGCTGTAAAAAAAAACTGGATCAGACTTTCCAGATCCGCTGCCGAAGTTCTTCCTGCGTAAGGAGGCACAGTCTGCGATATCAGGAAGACCACCAGGTCAGGAATGATCATAATCGTACCACATATAGGTAATATTTTCAGCTTTTGTAGTCATTCATCTACCTGTATTTTTTCTTAGTGAAAATACCACCACCGTGTTAAATTCGGTATAAGACGAAAACGGCCAGATCATGTCCGTTCTTACCCGGTAACAGCAGGAACGCGTAGAAATCTGTTCAACTTATGATCACACCATCAGAACCAGAAATCCTCAAAACTGGCGATCTACTTCTATCTACCGCGACCGTTCCCACCTGACTGCCATATCTCTATCCGTTGTTATTTGCGCAACTTTAGGCCGCTCATGTCTTGGTTTGTTGTGCATGCTTACTAAGCAACAGCTCAAACTTGCATCGCATGGTCACAAAATCACACGGCCTTACTCACATGTTCGGGTGGATTTTTTGCCGTGGAATAGCCATTGGAGTTGGTTTGTTATTTTTTTCGTAGAACGTTCGCTGCAGATGCCAAGATTTGGGCTGCATGACCGGTAACCAAGACGTACCTCTCGAGAGCCTCTTTCGCAAGCTAGCGGTACACTGTTCCACCCCACCCACCCCCCTCTCGCGCAAGTTTTACCAACTCTTTGTCTTAATAGTCCCTAACATAGTCCTTTGAACTTTTGTATTTTATTTCTCTATCACTGTCGGTTATTTTGGTTGGCGTCAACCGTTATTTTCTTCACCCTTTGAGTATGGCCGTGGTTTCGTTGCATTGCGAAGCCTTAAACGTTTCCTTCCCTTCCCCTCCTCCTCCTCTTCATCATCTTCCTCCTCCTCCTACGCCTCCTCCCCTTTGCTTTGAAATCTGCCGCCCGCGTCGTCATCCGTGGTGATCACTATTTCCACTTCGCGTATAATTTTTCCTATCCTCCTAATGGAGCTTACCCAATCGCTTGTTGTTGGTTTCTGTGCTGACTAAATAAGGCAGCTTGCATCTAGGCCTGGTATCTGCCCTTAAAATATTTTTCTTTCAATAATTTGTCTTCTTCCGCATGTACTCCATCCGGGGTGATATTCTTAAAGCCAGCGTGCCCAAATATCCCGTTTGGTGTATAGGAACTGGAATGGGGTTCTGAACTTTTCTCAACCTTCTCAAAGACAGCTGACATCCATTTAAGAGACCATGCTGTGATTTCATATCGGGGGGGGGGGGGCTAGTTTATCAGCGATTTAGCAGATTATTTTCCTATAAACCGGCCATTTGTCAGGGCGTTATTCCGTAACGAATATTGTCCTCAATTCAATAAGCCTTTATGCTCGAACTTCATCCTCGTTTACTCCAGGGGGGAGGATAGAGACGTATACCTCTTTTCGTAAAAAACACTACGAGAATCAGCCGAGCTGACCCGCACTACTGTTGTTCGGTAAGCCAGAGCTGGACAGACTTTCTGGCCTACCGGGTTGTCCTAATCTGGGAGCACTAATTGAGCCTGTTAAGGATCGGTGCCGCCGAGATGAGCAAGTTTCGGTCAGGGATTATCGTTAAGCATATTGAACTTCCTTACCCGTTACCTACACCGGTTTGATTATCCGAGTAATAAGTTTGTATGGGCGAAGCAGCAAATTTTACAGTGCAGGGTGGCAAGGGAAAATGGTTTAGCCTGGAAAGCCCATTATAGGGCTGTTTTGAGGCTTCCTTACTTTCCAGCACAATATTCCGTTTGAACATTGACCCGAAACTGCAGTGCTTTCCTTCTCCAACCTATGCCTCCTCCCTCCTATGCCCACACAAAACTCCTCTGAAAGTCTGCCTTCCTAACCGGTGGACATCTGTGTATGTTTTGTTGCTTAGGAACTTGCGCCGCACCCCGCCCTCTCGCAGCAGCCTGTTTGATTCGCGTGCTGCACAGGCCAAATCCCAACACACCTCAGGTACGCCCAAATTCACGGATCTAGATTCCCCTCAATGTGCAGCCTCCTCCTCCTCAGCCGCCGCCGCCAATGCGTCCAGTTGTGCCACAGTCAGCAAAATGCGTAGCCCACCGTCACGCGCCCCGGGCGCTGTCGTCTCACAGCTCTCGGCTCGTTTTAGTGGCGGTCTTGGGGCTTTTCCTTCCAGTGACAGCGACTCCGACGATGACAACGACGACAACGATTGCGGGGGTTTTCGCATCAACGGCGCTCTTCGTCCCACCAACACCGTTGAGGAGCTGGTGCTGCAGCGACGGCGACAATCTGATCTGTGGTTGCGTCGCAGCGACCAGCTAGCGCGATTCCTTGAACGCCGACCCAATCCATCTGAACTGCTCTCCAAGAACATCCTGCCCAGTCGGACTCCTCAGATGCAGCAGGAGTTGCGGGTTTCCATTGAAGCGCAACTGGAACGGCGCCTCAGTCGACGTCCGACGATAATAGAGTTGGAACAGAAGAACATTCTTCACGGTATGTCTGCTACTTCTTTGTGCTACCCTGGTCTTTATGCCATCAGTGCTAGTGTACAGACTGCATCACCAATAAACTAATTTACCTTGCTCTTTCAACATTCGATTCCCCTCTGTGTCTTCATCTTTTTTTAAAGTTGCGAAAATTCCCATTGCAAGATTCAAATACAACTTGGCGAGCATACGCGTTGCTTTCGATAACTTCTCTTCAGGCCAGTACAGTTATAGGGAAACGTTGGAACGTAGTAGAAATTTAAAACATGAAATCGATAATATTCGTCCGTTTGTGTGAGTTGTCTGAGAGGTGTGCATAGGGGGAGGTTGATAAGAAACAGTGTGATAATAAACAGTATGATAAGCGGCAGTGAGTGTTTGGTAGAGCCGTTACAGGGGAAGAGGAAGGACAGAGATGGCGCGGAAGAATGCATGCAGCTAAGCGGCCGTTGGCCAAGCTAAGCGCGGAGCTTGTACGAGGTTCTTTTGTGCGCTCAAGACCGGCTTCTTCAACCTAATGGCAGTCGCTTCTGCTGCTGCTAGTAGACGTTGGCCTAGTGCCTTGGGGTAGTTTGGTGGGACCTTATAAATTACACGGAAAGCTTCGCTGGGGTCCACACTATGTCTGGTGTCAACAAGATTTGCAAGGATGGCGCTTTTTACGCTCCTGACTTCCCCTTTGTTCAGCCATGCTGGGAGGTGTTCTCTTATTCTTTTGGATAGGTGCCGACTCGTGCGACCAATATAACCTGCTCCACAGGAGCAATTAAATGAGTAAATGTACATGAAGGTGGCCTGAGCCAGCAACCTATCCCTACCGTCGCTTCGTAAAAGAGGGTTGGTTGAGAACATTATCTGAAGTCTCGCTGCTGGGAACGTTTGTGTAACGGCTTGGTTTAGGCGTCTTTTCAGGAGTTCACTAGCCGCATCCTCTTGAAAGGGCACTTTAAGGAATAGAGTTTTCTTTTCTACAGTAACCTTGACAGGTTTTACCGGTCTTGCAACAAGATGCTTTGTAATAAACCGATCAGGGTATCCATTCTCTCGAAGTAGGTTCTGGATCTTCCAAAGCTCCTCGATACTATCTGCCGAGCAATTTTTTCTAGCCCTCTGTGCTAAGCAACGGACTAGACTGCGTTTCTGTTGGAGAGGTACGAAACTTCCAAAGTTCGTATATTGCCCAGACCATGTTTTCTTTCGATAAACGCTCCTTCGGATGCTGCCGTCAGGTCTTCTGCTTAGAAGGACATCTAAGAAAGGGAGTGAACCTGCTCTTTCCATCTCCAACGTGAATTTGATCGACGGATGTGCTTGGTTTACAGTGTTTAAGAGTTCGTCTACATTTGTTTCTTCTGTGACAATTACAAAGATGTCTTTTTGTTTCTAATATTTGTTTCCATCACGTGTGTAAGTGAGTCATTAGGACGAAAAAGAAGGCGATTTTATGTAGGAACTTGGCTGTGGTCTTAAGTACCCAACGAATTTATCGCTAGTTTGCCCGAAGGTTTGAGGGCCTGCATTTTCGTGCACTGTAATTTTGCAAACCTGTTATCGGGTCGTCCTTTAAATGACTGTTCATCTTCATGTTTCAAATGCCGGTAACGCCACCTCATCGCCAAAAAAATCCTTCCATGATTCACTCCACCTGAATGACGACACGCATGTGTAGCTATGTCAGTGATTCATCGTTATCTTGCGTATTTACAGCGTGGCAGAGATGTTTTGCCAAGCAAATCTCGTCCACAGCAGATTCTTGACAGATAAATATCTTGAATAACTGACGAGTTGTGCATCCCGAGATGGTATAATGAAAAGAAAACGCTCTTCGGGTAATCGAGTTGTACTCGCAAACTCTCAAGTTGGTGGCATCAACCCGTCGTCAGATGAAATGAACAGATTAGAAAGTGAGGCAATCGAACTAGATCAGTTGGCGTGACCAGACAGATGGCGACAAACAAACTACTAGTGTGAGGGAAGTGGTGGGTGGACACATAATTGTGGCATGTTTTGGGACGGGGTAGGTGAGGGGAGAACAATTACGTTTCCTTATTTTGGAGGGGGAGGTGGACGGGGAGTAACTACGGCCGCCTGGATTATCGGTAGTCGATCCAGCTGCACAGAGGAAAGCGGTACGTAAATTTTTGGGGATGACTGAAACGCGCTCTTTCATTAACCGGACAGTCGTCAGATGGTTCATCGTTTTTGATGCGTTGATTCACTACGGGTGTTGCATAAATCACATGTAATGACATTGTAATGACATGTAATCACATTGTAATGATGGGGCCCTCTGGGCCTTAAATATACAATTTATTTATTTACATGAATTGCACTGTAAAATTTACTCTGTTCCTTCGTTATTCTGGCCACTTTATAATGCCCTAGGGTTCATGATCAGAAGCACAACAAGCTGGTTCGAATTCTCGTGGCGTTATTCCAAACATTTTAAGAGTACGCTCTAGGGGCCCTTACATATTTTGCCGGTGGATAGTCACTATCAACAGGCGAGATAAACAACTGTCTTGGTAGTTACTTTTTTAGGACAATCTGTTCAGAGTTCATTTTGTCTACCTTTCAGCGGACACTGAAGAGGCGCGAAAAAAGGAGAAGGAGGAGAAGAAGCGTGTCCTCTCCCGAAATGTATGTCATTTTTTGCATTCCTGACTCGCGTTGTCTTCTGCCGCCTAGCCCTGACTGTAATCGGTTGTCAGGCACCTTTCTTGCAGTTTGTAGATGAATGCGTTTGTTCTTTTTCCTCCTGTTCCTAGTTGTCTTTCCGTCCTACTGTTGCTGAATTGCGATCTCGACGTATTCTACGATTCAATGACTACGTTGAGGTAACCGAGGCTGATGCCTACGATCGACGAACTGACAAACCCTGGACCAGGTTAACTCCCAAGGATAAGGTATCTATTCACATTGTGTTTCACTCGACAGTTTTATTTACAATAATCTCCGCAATGGTTAGTGCGTTGGACTTCTGATCAATAGGTCGTGAGTTCGAGTCTCAGGTGGTTTGGTAGGACTGGCTGATGATGGCTAATGGGCCAGAAATGGTCATTCCAGTCTCCCTTGCCTTTGTTGGCATTGCTCATCTGCCTCTACTGCTAGCCACTGTGTGGTTACTGGCGGTGCTCGAGAATGAGTCCCAAGACAGAATGGGACTATTGAGTTCCGTTACCGCTCGGTGAGCTTTCATCAACGAATCTTCTCACTGTTCATGCGGTTAGTAAACAATCTTCCTGGTCTTGCTTTCTCAAAACAATTTGCCGTTACAACAGGCAGGATGCCGCCATCTTATACATTCTTCTAACTACCTCCATGAACTGCACGCCAACAGCGTCTCGTCGAAACTTCGTTTAGTATGAACGCGTGCTTCTGGTTCAAGCGGCATGCTGAAAGGAGGGTTTTTTCCACATTGTGTTCTTTTTTGCCTATTTTTTGCGTCTCAGGATATTTGTCGCGAAGTAGAGGAGGAATTGTTAGTGGGTGTCGTTAGGAGACTCATTTCGGCAGGCAGGTTGACCTCAAAGACGGGTTATGAGCGACATTAGCGAAATCACTTTCTCGGTTATTATGTCTGAACTATTGACCTACTTAATCGTGCCTCTTGAAGTCATCCTACCTTCAGTTTTTCTGACACCGAATTTCATATCTTGTCGCAAGGCAGGTTCACATTATGGTCTCGCTAAGTGTTCCGGGAAAGTTACGGGATAGACATGGCTATTGTCATACAATCTCACTGGATTTCGCACAGTGCAAGCTTTGGAAAGCACAATATCGGCCGTAACTCGTGAAACTTCAACGCACTATTTGAATATGCCTTCAAAGAAAAATAAACATTATTTGATCGGGTTGTGCCATCGGTAGGCATGTACCGCAGTCTGACTTCAGTTACCGCATGCCACCTTTAAACCGCTCCCACCAAAGGGTCAATACCTTCTTCAGCGTCTCTTGCATAGGCTGACGAAATCTTTCCTTTTTGAAAAGCAACATAGGAATATGGAGCGATTTTTCGTAGTGTATAGTGTGTCCTAAGAATGTTTGCCCTCAAGAAAAGCACCAGCTCTTCAAAATTTATTATTACCGTTTCTGTGAATTATAACAGCATTGCTCGAACTCTCTTTTGAAAAGGTTTATTGAAGTAGTTTAAAGATCTTACGATCATATAAATGCGTAGGTTGTTTCAAAGAGGACGTTTTCGTTGCAAAATGTTTATTTTTAAACTTTTAACTCATGCAAGACGCCGTTGGCTCAAGATATACTGTAATAATGGGTGTTTTCTGAAAACACTAATTGACTTTATCTAGACATGAAGGACCAATGGAAAGCCTTTACACTCAGTGAGTAGTTAGTTATTCGCGCGTGCTGTTGACGTAGTATCCGGACACACTGGAAATCGTGGCATTAAATGCTACCGATTGACGGGTCATCTCAGTCCTGCCCCCTCTTGCACTGGTATAGACTCGAAACCCGCCGAATGAAGCCTAGCATGCATTACTTTTTGCGCCAAATCGTGTGTGTGGTGCCCGTAAACGAGCTGTTTAACGTTGCCAGCCACTGCGCCCATGCCCACCTCCGGTAGCCATGATTTTGGCCTGCCGTTGAGACACGGTGGGTGAGTGAGGCAGATGCATCGCAAGTCCGCGACTGTGCCCACTTAACTCGGCAGTCGCGCACCTCGTTTTTTGTAACAGCCAGGTAGCGTTTTGCGTAACAGTGCACTAGATAGAACATTGAAGTTACAACCACAGCGTTTGTCTTGATTTCAGGCATCTTTTTATGCGCTCTTTTTCGTTTGTTTCCAAAATGAATTCAACTTCCTTTCCTGAAACTAAAACCCTTATTCCCTCCAATCAATAGTCAAGTCATATTCAGTTGTTTAAGACTTTGGACCAGAGCTCTGTCGCAGACGGTTCACTGCTCTAGAAATTAGGCCAGATATTCCTTTCTCCTCCATGCATATCTGTCCTCACCGGCTATGTGCCTTTAAGCACAGGAGAATCATTGCCGAAGGCGGAACTTGTGATCGTTAAGAGCTGTTACTGCTGGTTTTACCACCATACTCCTGAAAACCATTTGGGTGAGAGTCGATGCAGTGGAAAATTGTGGGAACTCTAGCAGTCGATATGTTGCTTCGGAGCACGTAGCTACTTCTGTGGTTAGCAGTGGAGCGAAAACTTGAAACATTATCAGCTGCAGCAACCACTCGGCGTCAGGGTGTCGTAAGAGACATTCGTCACTGTTGGACTCTAGCCTACCTCTTATCCTTTCTGATGCCTACCAGCCCCATCGAATTGTGTGGCTAAAAGTCGCACGCCTTTTTGTTCGATTTCCGTTTTCAGTGTGCTGCGCGAGCTGTCTTCTTATAATGCACTCAGTCTTATAGCCATGGTCTTATCTCTAGAATCCAGGTCAGAAGTTAAATCGACGCAACCTTTTTTGGTAAGGATGCCTTGAATGGCCGCCTAAACAGGACACAGCTATAGGAACCGCTCGCAATACACGTGGCTTGGCGCCAACTTCCGGGGAAATTAAGTGTAGGGTTAAGGTGACGATTATAGCCGAGTTTAGGATTGGGTTTAAGGTTGAGGTCCAAGGTAGGGTTAGGTTCATGATTATGCTAAGGGTTCAGGTTTGGGCTCGTGTTAAGACACAGGAATATTTTGCCTTCCTGAAATTTATTGCATGACCACTTCTTTTAAGTGGGCGGGGTGGTTCTTATTCCCGTGTCCTGTTTAGGTGGCCATACAAGGCATCCTTGCCCTCTTTTTATACAGAGATCGATCCCACAGCCTTTTTTGAAATTCCTGCTGTCGTGACATCCAGTCCCCCCCCTCCCCCCCTGCACCAACTCGGATGCTTGTCTAGCTGATCTTCTGTTGACCACGCCATCGGGCTTCAGACGTCAACAACCTCCCCTAAATACTTTCCTGGCTGATTGGCTTACGTGCTTTTTCGGTCTGTGTGCGTTGCCATGCTTGCGCATTTATACAGGAATGTCATGTAGTCTTATGTAGCACAGCTTTAAAAGTACATCCTTTTGGGGACAAAGTGGATGAATTGCTTTGACGTTCGGCCCACAGGCAGCTTTGGTAATTTTTTTATTTGTAAGACAAGGCTATGTCTACCATAGTGGACTGGAGTTAAAAAGTCACTTTGCAGCTATCTCCGCTTCGCCTACTCATAAAATAGGTTTCACCGGCTCACTTTGTTTTCTTTTTACTGCTCGAAACTCGCAGATGAGTTACCATGAATCGGGCTGATTTCTGAACTGTGAGCTTATCTTGAAGCCAGTGGCGTCGCCGAAGCGGCGCTTAATGTGCCAAATCTCATTTATTTTATCTCCTCCGTCAGTTAGCCAGGGCGTGCAGCCATGGGCTGACTGTGCGTTCGCCTTTCCATAACCTGCACGTCATCTGCGTGTGCATGTTCTTTGGTGCAGTTTGTGGCCACCTACACCTTGTAAACGGTCTGTGCCGCTTATGTGTCAGACGAAAACTGGCCATTAGCCGTTCGTAGCATGCGTTAGCTGGGCTGCACTGAGCCTGCTTGAGAGACTATAACTATTGCGGTACGTAAGTTGGATCAGGCCTTAGAGGGAGGCAGTTGTCACGTCAGTCACTGCGCCGAATTTCATCACTGCAGTCCACTGAAAGACTCGGACAGTTCATTGGTGCATGACGGGGTAAAAGAAATGGTGCGATGCTATTCCTCCTGGTAAATCAGCTTCTTTGAATCCGTCATTGGACGACAGAAGTCATGGCATAGAAAGCTGCTTGCTGATGGGTTACTTTGATTCTTCTCTGGAATAAAGGGTTTGGCTGTAATGGTTCTCTCTTGGTGTAACTACGGCTCCTCGCACTCTTGCAGGATCCAAAATCTCACTTTTTTCTAGGTCTGGTTCGTGTGCTATTGTGAGATAACAGACAGACGAGCTATTTGGCATGGTCAGTCACTGTTTTGCTGCTGTTAGACCGGGGATTTCTAGAGACCTAGAGTACTGGGTTGATGCTGCTAAAATCAGTCTCTATTAAAAACTGCATGCCCAGGTCAACAGTGACATGTAACGACAGCATGTCGGTGAAACACTTGTCTGGGCTTTTAGGTAGTAGCTCTGCTGTTATTAGGGTGCATCGTACAACCTCTGTAAATACTACTAACTACCTGTTTGCAGTTTGATGAATATTATCGCCTTATGGCTGATGAACTTCGATACAAATATTCAAATCAAATTTCGGTCTGTGTCTAAAGACCTTAGTTTCAACTCAATTACTCCAAGTTATCGATTGATTTTTCCGAGGGAAATAAAAAGCAACGATTTCGAAACTGAAGTATCCACTAAAAAGCACACCGGGAATTCTGGGGACCCACTGTCGAGCTTAATTTCTCGCAGTTGTGCCATGCAGCGGCGGTATATCGGCAAAACACGTGTCTAGGCTTTTAGCTAGTACCTCTGCTGCCAGCATGGGAGGGCCTCTTCACTTCCGCGTATGAACTATTCTCTTCGTCTGCAACGGACGAACATACTGACTATTATAACCGATTGACACTCTATTTTAAATTTTGTCTTTAAATCTCATCTTAAGTTGGTGCAAACTCCATCTGAGAAGACTGAGACATTATCAAATTCGCTCTCGTAGATCAACGAAAGCCATGTTAAATCGCTGCCTTCTTGCTTTCACTGACCGTTACTTTCAAAAGGTTGGCCTTTGTGTTAATAATCATCCGAAATTCCCCAGCGCACCTCAGTATGTGTCGGGAACAAGGTGCATCAAAGTCAGCTGCCAATATCCTTTTGACTAGGAGGAAAACTGTCCATCATGGCTATAGTTCTTCCTGACCTTACACTCTTTATGGTGGGTGGGGGGTACTTAACTCGTCCTTCGTTGGCATCCACTCTCACTGGTGCTCAGGCCAGATTTAGCCTTACTAGCGTGTTGGCGATTGTTTCCTCGTGCTCTTTGGTCGAGTGGACCCTAATAAGAGGGCTGCTGTACCAAATACCGGGTTTGACTACACAACTTAGTCATGATACTGTTTTACTTTTAAGTGCGCACTATTGGAAAAACTGCATTGTCATGCTAATAGGTGTCACTGGTTTTTTTTTAGTTTGGCCGGCATTGCGGTTCTCCGTCATGGAAAGTGAAACCAGAGTGTCTGAATTCCGGCCACGTGCGGTTTTCGGATAGGGGTATGAGTGTGTGTCCTTACTGTGTTTCTTAATCGGGGTCACCACACGGGCAAAAGATGCCAAGTGTAGGTTAAGGTCCCGGTGCGTGTGAGGTAGGAATGCGCGTGTGTGCTTGTTTGTGCTGTGCTGTGGCGCATACGGTGGACATCGTCGAAACAGTGATGGACGTTGGATTTGAAAAATACACACATGTAAGTGGGACTGTGACAAATTCCAACTGCGACGCATATCTGTTGAACTGTAGTAACTGGCGTTGACTAACCAGTCAGAAGCGTTTTGCAGCTTTAGTCCGTCAACAAAAGTATTTTGTTTCTCGTCTCAGACTTTTCCCGGACGCGAGCACCAGTGGTAAAATCGCGGTCGTTAAAGTCTGCTGCGGGTGACCAAGCCATCATCACCTCTACAATGAAGGCGGTAGCTCTTTATTTTAGCAGGAACTGTTGCGTAGCAATTGCTTTCTATAAAAACTGTATCTGCATAAAACACAGATTTTGACATGAAAAGTATCATCTGGTATGTCAGTAAAAAAATTGTAATGTTAGTTTATGCCTGACTCATTTGGCTTTCTACTGAATACAGAGAGGACTTTTAGTTCTACGAAACCTAGTTTTTAGTATGTAATCAGAGATTGCCAGGATCCGTGTGTTGTCTTGCGAACTTTTTAGACGGTGGACTTTACAAAACTGTAAGATACTCATTTTGAAATATGAAACAAGTTGGAATAGAGACGGGTGAGAATGACTTGTGTGGCCGCCCAATCAGGGCACGGGAACAGGAACCGCCCGCTTTGCCTGTGACTGCACCAACTTCCATGGGAATTAGGTTTAAGGTCAAAACTTGGGTTAGGGTCAGGATTATGTTAAGCTTTGAGGTTTAGGTTCTCGTTAACTATAAGGTTTAGGGCTATGTTAAAATTTATGCCTGCAGTTTAGTTTTATGTCAGAGTTTGCATTATATTTAAGACGGGGGAATTTTTACCCTCTTTGATGAAATTTATCGCACGACCTATTTTAAGTTGGCGGGCCTTTCCTATATCTGCGTCCTACTTAGGAGGCCATACAAGTCAATCTTACTTAGAAACTAACACAGTACTGTCTCGCATTTCTTCAACATAAACTATAAAGGCAGAATAACATGACCGACAAAGGGAGACTGGGATGGCCATTTCTGGTGTATTAGCCGTCATCAGTTAGCCGACCATACCCAACCCCAGTTATTGCAACACCCGAGGCTCGAACTCACTGCCTGTTGGTTGGAAGTCCAACGCTCATGCCTAATGCGCACGAGCTCGTTGTTTTGTCAGTTTCAAGCGGAAATTTTAGCAATAGTAGATGGGCGCTCACCGATCGGTTATGGGACTCACTCGTCCCTTTGTACCTTGGTGCTCACGCTAGAACCCCGCCAGCAGCCGTACTGCAGCTAGTGATATAGGCAAAATGGCATTACCTACAAAGGAAAGGGAGACTGGAATGGCCATTTCTAGATTATTAACCGTCATCAGCCAGCCATACCCAACCCAAAGGTAAGGGTTTTACGTCGAGGGAGCCTCTTCCTCTTGAAGAAAAAGATGCTCCCTGTCTCATCTCCTGAATGGATGGTAACAGAGTTAAGCTTACAAAATATCGTGATTGGAAAACGACACTTGTTGTTATCATCTTTCACAAGTCCCAAGAACGTGGTGCAAATTCATTTACGTATTGAGACTTTACTTCAGAATGCGCATTAAGTTGCCCCTTTCCACAGCCCATTGCCCTGCCACTTGGGACAACCACGTGTCTAGGTGGCTGGGATCATCCATTAGTCTGTCGGTCAATGCTGGCGTGCTCACAATAATCTGTGGCCTGCATTCATGAAAGGTGGTTTAAGGAATAATGGGATTATGTATTCTATGTCGAGAGACTAATTAGTAGTATTTGAGCATTTTAGTCATAATGCCTGCGCTGTTGGTGGCGGATGTCCAAGTGTTGTCTCGAAGGCCCAAAACAGTTGCCTTCTAAGACTCGCAGGTGTCACATGAAGGTTGCATCATCCGCTCTCCATAGTATGTTTACTCTGAGGTGTTGGGTGAAAAAGCTGGGTTCAGAGCCGGATGCGACAGCACGTCTCGAAGGGCGAGAATCATTCCTGAATATATTAATCACGTCTGCACTTGCGAATGCGTGTAGGTAGATTTGAGGTCTGTGTGTGTGCTGCCCACTCTCACATCAGACAACTGAACGGCTCGAATGGTGGTCTGATTGTGGGGGTGGGGGAGAGAGTGAGGCGACGGCTCAGCGAATTTTTCTCACTATAAACAATCGGACGCGCTTGAAACTATCACGGTGTGCTAAAACCCGTGGCTTGGAAGGTCGCCAACTGACGTGATAACTCGGATCGCGTGGTCAGCCCAATGTGAGTTTTTTGTGGAGTGGCTGACTGGTGGACTGAGAGTCAGGCTGCTATTGCTCCTTCTTATTGTGACCTTTATAGCGCTCCCACTCCGTGGGATCCGAGCCAGGTGTGGTGGTATGCCCAGGGGCGGCTCCGGCCGCGCCAGCCACCTGCGTCGTCTCCCATCTCCGGTCTTCTTGACTCTTTCATGACACCGGGCTCACGTGAGGGGGGAGGAGAGAGTGCGGGAACGATGAGCACTGTGGGTTGGAAGGTCGCCAACTGACAATTTCACTCAGACCTCGCAGTCAGTCCAATGTGTGTTGTGTGGAGTGTTTGACTGGTGGTCTGAGAGTCAGGCTGCGATGGCTCCTTCTTAACGTGACTTCTGGCTATCTCAATCATGTGAGATGTAAGCCGTTCAACCCCTTTTTGTGTGAAATCCTGGTGCTTGTGTTTTGGGGGCCAGGTTGTGTACGAAGTACACGTAGATGAGGTCACCAGCAGCTGCGCCCACTTCCGCATCAGACAACTGACCGGCTCGCATGGTAGTTTGCTTGTGGGGGTAGGGAGAGAGTAAGGTCGATGGCTCAACGCATTTTTCTCACTATAAGCAATCTGACGCGCTTGAAACTATCATGGTGCGCTAAAAGCCGTGGCTTGGAAGGTTGTCAACTGACGAGATAACTCGGACCGCGTGATCAGCCCAGTGTGTGCTTTGTGTGGATTGGTTGACTGATGGACTGAGAGTCAGGCTGCAATGGCTCCTTACTGTGGCCAGATATGGTGGTATGCCCAGGGTGGCTCCGGCCGCGCGAGCCACCTGCGCCCTCTCCCATCTCCGGTCTTCTTGGCTCTGTCATGACATCGGGTTTAGGTGGGGGAGGAGAGAGTGCGGTAGATGCAGTGCAAGTATGCTATCACTTCAAACTAATTTGCGCTCAAGTCACTGTACCTGCACCACTATGCTTCGGACCATACGATGGACATCGTCGGACTATGACGGATGTGTGCAAGTGTGGCCTAACTATCGCCGTTCGAAATCATCAACTGCACCGACCATGGCAATGCTATTGGAGTGACCAGTTAAATTAAGGTTACCTGGACGCTCTGCGGGATTTTGAAATTGAGTCGCGATTTTTTCTGCCCTCAATTCTCATGAAAAGCTTATACGTACGTCGGTTGGCCTATTTCGCCCATTTTATCCCGAATTTTATTCGAAATACAATAATGAGGTCATCAGCGCACGACGCTGGCACCGTTTTGCGGAAAGTCCAATTTTGTTTACATTTTGGGGCTCATTCAAGGTCGACTATTCGTGTTGTCGATAGTTGCAGTGTTCGGCCATTCGTTTGTAATCTTCCGGTGTTCTTTGGTTTGTGTGCCCAATCTGATTCCCGGTGAATGGAGGACTTTTATGCTGAAAGTTTTTGAATTTTACTTTCAACTTAAAGTGTTTTCCTCTCTCTACTATGACCTGCTGAGCGAAGTTCTTTAACGAAGGCCTCCTCAACGTTAACTCATTTTTTGCATTTTCATGTCCGGGCGCACGTGGAAGGGAATGATTAAGTGAGATATGAAGTTCTGCAACGTAGATATTTGATGGATAACAGACCTTGGGATTACGGGACAAATGAGTTCTGCTGGCAAAAGTTATTCGTGTCTAAGAGATTGTGCAATTTGGTAGCCTTGTAACCTCGATGTTCTGTGCTTCATCCTTCTTAGGCTGACATCCGAAAGGAACTGAACGAATTCAAAGCGAAGGAGATGGACGTGCACGCCGAGAGTCGCCAGTTTACTCGGTAAGTTGCCAGTGGCTATGCGCATTGGCGGAAGTGCAATATTTTAATAACCATCCGTACGCTCGGTACGGCAAATAAATATTACAAAGCTGTCTTAAAATTCCCATGCGTCGTCTGTCAGTGGGCCGTTTTTTGTGACATCATTTTCTCTTTGATCCGTAAAAACTCCTATAAGAATATGCAAGCTTGTCCTTTGTGTTTACATACATCCGTCGTTTTTTCTTAAATTTTGCTATGTAAGCAAGCATATCGCTCTAGAATTTAAATGGCCCCTTGCCATTTTCCGTTGCAATCTCCCATAAAGTTACCTATATCTCTACCCTTTACTTGACATGCGTTGTTGACGTGACTGTAAGAACCTAACCACAGTTATTCTTCCGCACTTTACACACAGAGCAAAAATGTGCGGCATGCTACGCGGATGTGCAAGGCACCTAAGGACGGCATGGGATTACCACCAGTGGTGGTGGGGGTGGGGGGGGGGGGGTGGTTGGCGGAGCGATCCTATTCCAGTGTCCTGCTTAGGCGGTTATACAAGTGGTGCTTACCGAAGTTTTTGTCAATATTCCTATGTGCAGCTTCTTGGGGTAGCGCCATTGTCTTCCACTCCGGCCTTTACCATCTTTCTCTATTTCATGACCTACGCAGTCCCTTAAAATCGTAAGCATTACTTTTATTTTAAGGGTAGTTTGGCTATACTGAGCTGTCAATTGCCACTTGAACGTGCTGTTATTTTTGTTTCAGATACCACCGTCCCTAATCCCATTCTAACCGCCTTTGGCGCCTGCCTCATGCCGAAGTTCAGTTTGCTGAGGACCATTGCCAGCATTTTCCTTCGCTCCGTTCGCACAAGACCCTTCTGGGTGCTTATCATGTTGCCCATTCCCCCACCTACCGCGCCTTCAGCAATCACAAATCGCCGATACGAGCATTGAAATCACCCCGTGGCCTACCCACCCACCTCGCGTTATCGTTCATGTTAAGTGTTTGGTATTTTTGTAAGGCTGGTTGTAAGCTTGGTCTCACACCACCCCTGTCTTTCGTAATCGCCCAGCCCTACCAGTCTTCACCTTGACGATTCCACCATCGGGCTACTTTCATGTCTTGGCGCGCCTACGGCTCGACCCCACCCCGATGGCTGCCGTCAAATGATCGCGCACTCCAACCCCCCCTCGCTGTCCAAACAAGTGCGCTTATGGACTGTTTTTTAGTCCTGAACTCCACCCTCGGCTCCAGCGCATTCGTCATCTTTCCCATCTGTCCTTCGAAAACACTCATGCGCTGTTGTCCGGGGAGAAGGCCTATCGCCTCAAACAACTGAGCTTTCACCGTTTGTGGACTCACGCGCGTCTGAATGCGCCTCCACCATCCTCCTTCCCCCCTGGTTTGTTCCGCCTTCATTGCGGCAGCTCACCTTTTTGCTATTTACATGCTTCTAGCACCCTCTCCCTTTGGGTGGAACCGCCTCTATGTGAATTTCATCGGGCTCTCTTGTCCCAACCCACCAACCTACTCAGCGCACGCAATCAGTCAGTGTGTATGTATATATATTTGCTTGGATAAGTTTGTTTGCCCGAATGGCCTTGAAAATCAGGTTTCGTTCCGTTTACTTTCTTCTTGTACTGCGCCGCCTGTTACCGATAATACTGCTGATACTGATAATTAATACCAAGACAGAGGATGGTGTTTCGCCTTTGTCTTGTTCAGATTTATTCCGGAAAAACGGTGCTTAAATTAATACTAACAGTACCTGTACGTGTAGTACGAAGCCTTTTAATACTGCGCACCCGTGTGTAGACAGCTTCCACTGAAAGTTGGCCTTCGGAGCAGTAACGATTGGAGGGCAAATTATACCACGGTGCCACTCGTGTTCTTGATAAAATGGTACTTACTTTCTCACTAGGGTCGTGCTGCTAAAGAAAAAATCGCCTTGCCACCACACCTTTACAGGGACTTCTCCCTCTCTGACTCTGGAATTCCCCGGTTCTCTCCTGAAATCAATTCTCAAAAAAGAGTCAGGTGAGTGATAAAAATCTGCCGAAAACAGTTTTATACATGAGCTTAATTTGCAACGGATCCCTCCCCATTGCTCAGTGAAAACAGTAATAAAAACCGCAGATACATAATCTGTCTGCCCTATCGGACGTATTTCTGGCGGACTACGATAATACCACAGGGCTTCACTTTTTGTCCCTTAATCTCAGTCTGTAATCCCAAAAGGGGGTGCCCCAGAGAGAGAGAGAGAGAGAGAGAGGTATACTTTCTTTTGAAAGTGTGGTTCCAAAATTTTCCGCAAAAGTCCTCTATTCACCGTGAATAAGATAGGGCACACAAACCACATAACATCGGAACATCCCAAACAAATGGCCGAAGAATGCAACTAACAATATCATGATTAATCACTTGCGAAACGGTCCCAGCGCCGTGGGCTGGTGACTTCATTGTTTTAGCTCGAATAAACAAAGAGGGTTAATAATCGGCATTTAATAGGCGAAATAGGCTAACCAATGTGCATATAAGAAAATGTACATGGTAATGGAGAGCATAAAAACGGGTGGCTCAATTTCAATAGTCCGCTCTACAAGAAACGCAGAGATGGAATGAACACCTTCTTCGTCGTTACTCTCCCCGGGTCACGTGCCAACTGCGACTCTACCTTGCGCATAACTAAGTCTACTTGACGCCAACTGTACCTAAACAGGGCAGTCAACTCGCGCTGTCGCTTTCAGCAACTCCTTTTCACTCCACGACTTATGGGGTTCTTACCCTGCGCCCCCGACAGGGGTACATTGTCCTCGAGTCAAGGTAGGCCTGTGCACGCCAGGTCGTGGCAGTAAATGCAGTTGTGCGTGAGATGTTTGTCTGTTCAGCATAGGCTTTGCTGTGAGCAACCTCACATGAGTGGGCTTAGTCTCGTTGTGCCTTCTAATCGTTAATGTTTACAAGAAGGCTTATGGAGGGACGACGGGAAGCATATGCTGCACGTTAGCCGTGATGTTTCTTCGACATTGGCATCTCCCTATTTGGATGTGGACTTGATATACGAGGGCTGGCCTTCGGAAGTAAACCAGCTGGCGAGAGCCCAAAACACCATAGAATGCGTGGGTGAACCCAGCATTGCTCTCGCTAGCAGTTTCAACTTGGAAGAAGAAGAGGCGATTATTGGAACATGGAACAAACCCAATTTTCCAATGATCTCTTCTTTTGAGCTACTTCCTGGAACTCACCTGTTCCCTTCTTTCAGTATCAACTTACTTTGGAGTACTTCGTCACTATTTCAAATGGTAAGAAGCAGTTTCTCCGCTAACGAATAGATGAATAATCGGGTAATAGAGTCACCAGTTCTGTTGTGCATTCTATAACAGCCATTTAGTCATCCTAATATGCTCTTACTTTTTAGTGTGAAAAAGGGTTTTATTCCACTGAGGTCCGGATATTCTTTGACAATCTAGGATAAATACAACGGTCGATATAATAACACACAGTTCGAACATTACTCTCTGGCTAAACGGGCGTTCGATCAAAAATAATATTCCGCACGACTGAGCACTTATGATTCCCAATCAGGCTGTTTTGATTATCCAATATGCTGGAGGCATTTCCCGCCTAGATAACCCTTATGGTGTGTCTTAACTGCAGGCAACTACTTGAGTTTCCAAGGCGGGTTGTGCAAAGTCCTGGCTAAGTGTAGGTCGTGACCAAGTAGTGTAGGGTGGACCGTAATGGAACGAAGGCCCAGGCTGTGAGAACTGAATCCGTCTCGCCGCCTTATCATCCTCCTCCTCCTCATGTTGTTTTTGTTGTTGTTGTTTTCAAATCCTGGTCAAGGGTGTTTCGTGGATCAGGGAGTGTGGTGCTACGCTTAGGCACGGATTCTAACGTGCCAACCACCTGCGCCTGATCCCACTTCTGGGTTTCTTGGCTCTGTCTTGACATCGGGCACGGATGGGTGAGGGAAGAGAGAGAGAGAGAGAGAGAGTGTCGTAGATATAACGCAAGTCCAATGTCACATAAATTTAATTCAGGCGCAAATCACTTCGTTTGCTTTCAGCCTGCCATGGCGCACGCGGTGAAGATGGTCAAACTCGACGGTCCCACTGTCGTGCATGATCTCTTGTTTGCTCTCTGCAATAACCGATGCGGGCATGCAGCGCAGCATGGTCCATTTTGCTCCTGGCTGCTCAAACTTCGGTGGTCATGCATCAACCGTTGCCAAATGATTAATGCAACAACCGCCGGTTAAAGGTACACGGAACCGATCTGGCACTGCCGAGCAAATTTGGATATTGAGGAAGCAGCGTCTCAAGAAACACCAAGACAGATGATGACATCACAACTGCGTCTCCAAGGTCCTCGGCCGGCTTCAGTGCTTACTTTATTTTCGTTGTGGCTTGCCTTTGAATACGGGACGTACAACATACGTGGCAGTTCAATCGTCCCGAAGGATGTAGTCCAGCGCTGCTCCTGATTTGTGTGCTGGAGTGGCTCGCGGGTGAGCTTACTTGTAGGAAGTGGAAGGCAGATAGCTCACTCTCTCTCTCCCCCCTCACACAACTACCGTCCTCCAACGGCAAAACAATATCAAGACGACTGGAAGTGGGCATCCATCCACCGACTGACAGGGCTAAATTTCCCGTCTATGCGTGCCACACACACACACACACGGTCTGGTCCCACTCCGCGTCCAGTAGGATACATTTGTGAGGGTCTCTGATCTTACCGAGGTTAATGGTACAATAAAGGTAGTATGGGGCATGAGCCGTTGGCCGCACCGAAAATCTTGGTATGAGAACTTTAATGAATGAGCCCCTAGCTTCTAGTCAGTCATATGTACGGACGATGTGCGATACGGGTAACTTTTCCACCGTGCAGTAGGCGTTCACTATACACTGTCGCTCCGTCTTCATTGACCGCACTCTTCCCCATATGACTCGTATATTTTTGACATGCCTACCAATTCGAGAGAGAGAGAGAGAGAGAGAGAGAGAGAGAGAGAGAGAGAGAGAGAGAGAGAGAGAGAGAGAGAGAGAGAGAGAGAGAGAGAGAGAGAGAGAGAGAGAGAGAGAGAGAGAGAGAGAGAGAGAGAGAGAGAGAGAGAGAGAGAGAGAGAGAGAGAGAGAGAGAGAGAGAGAGGAGAGAGAGAGAGAGAGAGAGAGAGAGAGAGAGAGAGAGAGAGAGAGAGAGAGAGAGAGAGAGAGAGAGAGAGAGAGAGAGAGAGAGAGAGAGAGAGAGAGAGAGAGAGAGAGAGAGAGAGAGAGAGAGAGAGAGAGAGAGAGAGAGAGGGGGAAATGTTTTTTTATTTTGAAAGTCTCGTTAAAAATTTTCCGCAGAAAAATGGCTACATTCACCGAAAGGATTGGAAAAAATTAACAGATTATGCAAGAACGTTTAATGAGGGAGGCAGTTCCATTCGCAGTATCTGTATTTTTATCTCTTCACTCGTAAGGTAGCGTGCTATGAAAGGTAAAACAGAACGCTGATATGCCGATGTACGGCAAGCGATATGTCGAACTTCTCGGCGCATGGATGGGAAGATTTAACGGTAGTTAGGTCAGCATGGAGGGGATAGGTAACATCATCAAGAATGCACCTAGCAAATTGCTTGACTGTTTTTAAGTGTGGTTATTTTATTGTATTCACTAAAACAACATAAGAAACACCCACATCAGAAGAGAGCATTCGCAGGATACGTTTTAAAATCAGCAAATCCTTTTAAACAACGCTGGAAAAATGGCCGGAGAACAATAGAGGATGAAGGGAAGAATAAATGCATCTATAAATCGCCAGATAGTGGATTGAGGTGTGTGATTAGAACGTGAAGGACGGAAAATGGGTATCAATATGAAGGGAGAAGGAAATATTGGAGGTCAGAGTAACGCCAAGACAGACGCCTCGTTGGTAAGGGCGTCTCAGGTTTCGGGAATAGGAGGGTAGCAGTCGAATAACATTGGAAAGATTTCCGTTTGTTAAGTAGAAGCCATTTTCTGATGCGCATGGGAAGACGTGGTCCAGGTCATCCTTTAGAGCCTGGAGATATGTCTGATTTTTAAGAGGATGGCCAACAACCCTATCGTCGACATAGCTTTTATCTAGATAGTCTTTTGGTGATCTCAAATTGTCAGTGTGTAGGAAGAAGATGTGAGGGGATAAGATGACACTTCGAAGAACTCCACAGTTGTTGGGAAGGACCGTAGATTTCCGCCTACTGGATTGTATGAATTGAGTGTGGGAAGTAAAAAAGGCATCGAGCCAAGAGATAGTTAGGACGGGAGAGCAACACGCGGTTGTTTTGCTAAGGAAGAGATGAGGATGGATCGTATTAAAGGCAGAGGAGTAGTCAAGAAATGCAAATTCGAACGCACGGCAGCCGTTGTCTAAACCTCGTAGAGTAGAATGGACCACAACGATGCATCGGTCCCGGGACTTTGCAGCCTCATAACCATGGCCAGGCGCCAAAAAAGTACGTTCTCTCTCATGCAAATGTGCACCCAGTGTGCGCATGGAGCCCTAGCATAAATGTTCTCACCTCTTCACCGTTAGCTGATATTCATTTATACGTTTGAAGGCCGATTTACCACTGATAACAAGAGGTGGTATCAGAACAGCTATATGGGATTTGAGAGATAATGATGCCCTATTAAACTAGCCACTTTTTCACTTAAGCTATACTACCTGGGTGCGCAAAGTAGTTGCTAGTTTGTGTGCTACGTGAACTGAATTTGTTTTCAGTTTTATTTTGAAAAAGCTCATTTCCACGTACGGGTGAATTCTTCAAGTGACTGATTTTGGCGTTAAGGGGCGCTATAAATCCCATTTTCTTCGGACTCGGCGTCTTGTGCATGGGCAGACAAAGTCAAGCGGGTACGCCCTTTGGGAGGCATTCATTTCTGTTCTATATAAGTCCCCATCAGAGCCATTAGTATTGGCTTGTCTTAGTAAGCTGACGACAGCGATCCGTCAGGCGGCAGAAGAGTTGAGCCCCTGGTAATGTCACTTTGCAGGAGAACAACCTATGCAGCTTGAAAACCTGGAGGAATAAGAGTTGTCCACCGAGCTCCGTTTCTAAAGCTTATTATTATCCATATTTCTGAGAATACTTGAATTTGAGAAATAAGGCACGCTCGCTGGAACTAACTTATTCATATGCTGATGTTTCTGAGACCATGGTCGGATCTCCATTGTCCAAGCTTTGACGGCAGGTAATTGAACAGAACCGTAAGTGGCGTGCCATGGCCTTCTTATCATCCCTGAGTTTATCTATATTTTTTTCTCTCTGCCTCGGCCTTTGGGGGGATGTTTGGCGGGCAGTGTGGCTGCGTGCGTTGAGTCACTCCATCCATGGGGGGACGGTTCAAACTCTGCCGGTGTTGTTCGGCCCGTTGACTCTTTTTATTCGTCGGGTGTGTTCGTTCTCGGGTTGTGTCTCTGTGGTTTTCATGAGTTCTGTGTGGCCGTCTTGTCCTGAGCTTCGTGTAAATAATGACGCAAAACTTTATTAGCCAAAGGAATGTCAATATGTCTGCTGATGGATTTGGCATATCTGAATATACCGCCTAAAAACCTATTTCACCCAATTTAGGGCATTCCCATGGGCTTACGGTATGAGACCTAAATGCCGAAGTATTCCTGCAACGGATAGAACAACAGGTATTCACCAAGTATCAGCAAAATTTCTGGGCTCGTTATATCGACTACACCATCTTCTTTATCAAAACAACCGACATTGAGCTCCTCAAGGAATTGCTGAACACGCTAGATCCGAATATGCACTTCATGATGGAAGGCGAAGCAAGCAACCAACTCCCCTTCCTTGACGTGCTTGTACGCTGGTGTGTATCTGGACAGCTGCAAACCACAGTGTCTAGAAAAGCCTGCGATACGAAGCAACTACTACACTTTAACAGCAATCATTCTCGTCCTCGCAAACCCAGCTGTGTCCGCACTCTATTAAAAAGACTCGAAACACATCGCAGCTAGAAAGCAAATGAAAGAGCTGAATGACTACATCCTTGAACCTGTTCAGGGCTAATGGATATACTAACCGTTTTGTCGAGATAAGCAAGCGCCAAGCGAACAGACGACAGCCATGGGAACAGCAACCTGAAGTCTGGAGACCCATTGCCTACATTGAAGGAGTTTTAGAGGTTTCTAGATCGTTACAACCTATCCGAGTAGGCATAGTCTACCGATGGTAAGTTGTTATTCACCGATCGGTTACAGGACTCACTCGTCCCGTTGTTCCTTGGGTCTCACGCTCGAGCCCCGCCAGCAGCCGCACAACACATCATAATATACGCAGAATATCATGACCGATAAAGACAAGGGAGATTGAAATGACCATTTCTGACTTATGAGCCGTCATCAGCGACGCAAATCAACAATTCTTCACCGTGTAACGCAGCCCAGGGAAACGCTGTCATTCACTGAAACCTTGGAAGTTTTCTACGAAATAAGCTACAACGAGGGGGACTGCAATTACTTTGGAGAAACCGAGTGGAAATTTCAGAACCGCTTATAGGAACACAAAATGGCAAATCGATGACTAGACCCAAACTCTCAGCTTGCAACACACGCCGGAGGAACTGGCCATACTTCCAATTTTCAGGGAGCTACCATTTCAGGTAGGGACAAATCAAAGACGGAACGGCTAACACTTTAGGCGTGGTATTCAGAGATGCCAAATCCATCAACAGGCATATTGAACTTCCTGCGGCTTATAAAGTTTTGCGTCGTTATTTACACGAAGCTCAGGACAAGACGGCCACACAGAACCCAGGAAAACCGCAGAGACACAACCCGAGAACGAACACACCCGACAAATAAAAAGAGTCAATGGGCCGAACAACACCGGCAGAGGTTGAACCCCCCCCCATGGATGGAGTGACTCAACGCACGCAGCCACACTGCCCGCCAAACATCCCCCAAAAGGCCGAGGCAGAGAGAAAAAAATATAAACTCTGGGATGACAAGAAGGCCATGGCAAGTCACTTACGGTTTTCTTCAATTAACTGCCGTCAATGCTTGGACAATGGAGAGCCGACTATGGTCTCTGAAACATCAGCATACGAAGAAGTTAGTTCCATTGAACGCGCCTTATTTCTAAAATTATCAACCCGGAGCTCTTAACTTTTCCGATTTGAGAATGTTCGAAATAAAACGAGGTGCCCCATGTCTATGCTGCCCACTTCAGATGTACTTTTGCATACGGGCAGTTTGATCGAACAAAAAGAATGTTGGCAATCCTACAAGTTGAGTACTTTGCAGGTTTATTTGGAATACAGGAAACGCTCACTCTTCTGGCTGAAAGCACCTGTCAGTTTGTCTGCACTCTTCGATCCCAAACGAGCCTTCAAAGGTTTTGTTCGTGCATGAACAAATTGGGTTATTCAGTACTTGCAGGCAACCTGCACGCAGAGAGCAAAACTAACGCAAACAACAGGATCATGTAGTAAACTTGGCTTGAATCCGGTCTTTTATTTTTTCCACCGTTTCGTATATTAGAGACGTTATGCGGCGTCGTCAGACGATTGCTTCATAGATCAGACTGTATGTTCGAACTGCGATTGTCATTTCAACACAATTTTTCCTGACTCCATCCTGACTTGAGCCGAGAAGTTGATGCGATCGCTGGCGTAAGAACTTTATTCACCTACCGTTTCGTATTCATGCTCGAACCCAGCATCAGATACAGTCATTCATATTCGGGGCGTTGCAGCATCTATAGAATGCAGTCGCTATGTTAGCGTATACGGCTCCCACCTTAAGTTAGGATGGTTGCCCTCTGGTGCTACAATGGATTGATGATCGGCAATCGAGTCGTTAATCGCTGAAGTTTCATCAACAATTTTGAATGTGGGCGTGATGATTGCTCGTCCATCAGGCTCACGGGCATTGGCGTCAGAAACATCGTCCGCCCACGCGTTCTCAAACCGCTTTAGCACCGAAAATCGGTTTGGGAGGTCGTTGAACTTGTTACTAGACTAGGGGCCCGTAAACCATGACTCGAGCTGCTCGCGCCTCGCAACTGTCACCTTTCGCGAGAACTTAGTCTTCGGCATCCTTGTCGTGAAATATCACGGGGCAGTTTGAAAGCAATTGCGAATTTGTTTAAGTCTATAAATTCTGCATAACATGCTTCTTTTTAAATTTACACCGGGAACCAGAAATCAAATTTCTTCTTAAAATTGCGTCAACTGGTAATACGGAATCCACAAAGGCGGACACAACGCTAATTTGTGGCCAGAATTTCGCCGTTAAGTGTCACTTGACATCTACCTGGTTGGCATGGCAGTGAGGCTCGGCTCTCATCATTTCAGTCGTGCGGCTAGCTCCTCGCCACCCTTGAATGCTAGGGACGAAGAACCGAACGTGCCATTCTGACTGATCTGATAACGCTAACTGACTCGTAAAAGTTAGTGTTGCTACGCAAATGTTCGATCAATTTACATTTGGGGCAGGGTAAATTAATGCGAAAACTGAAGAATTAAAGTGCACATCGACAGAAAATACCACGGAGCTTATAACTTATCAAGTATGTGAACACAGGAAAACCCGAACTTGTCAGAAAAGTACCATCCGAAATGAAATGCCGAGTAATTAGAAGTGAAAAACCGATTACTGAAAATGGCTATTTATACAACCGTATGCGTGTAAATATATACAAAGCAGGAACTCTACTGGAAGTACAAAATAGCTGTACAATGAAGATTCTGTAGTGGTTGAATCAGGCAGGCACCTTCTTGCGTTTGTACTCCACCTTCCCCTTCTTTTCAGTCGCTTCTGACTGCTCTGCCTTCGATTTCCCGACCTGGCAGCCTTTTTCTTTCGTTTGAGTAGGAGTCGCTGCACGTACTTTTTGCGCTCTCCCCCCACGCAGGTTGCTAGGCACCACGATGGAGGGTTTGCGAGCCTCCAGTGCTGATTCTCTTCGCTGCTTCTTAACGCCGAGATAGCGGCCGCCGCCGCCACTGTCACCACCCTTCCTCAACTTTGCTTTCTTCATGGATTTCCAGAATTGAACACGCACAGTTCGGCCACCCACCTCGAGGTTGTCAGAGCCTCGCACAGCCAGGATGGCCATACTGGGGTCTGAAAACTCCACAAAACCGACGCCCTTCACGGCACCGGTGACAGAATCCCGAACCAGGCGCACGTTGACGATCTCTCCAAAGCGACGAAAGGCATTACGTACCTGGTAGTACCAAAGTCATAAATGAGCAGAATTAGGCTTAACGATGGGCTGTAAGTGTGCGTTTGAAGCCCATAACAACCTAAACCCATTGAGGGTTTGCAAGGAATAAAGAGCTGACTGTGAAAATTTCTTAAAGAGGTGAGTGGATTTGTGGAAAAGAAAAACATTCAAATTACGAATTATTCAGAAGAAATGTTGACTTCTTTTTCACAAGAGGACATTATATTCTACAAATGGACTACAAAATTATTTATTTAAGCTAAGGGTGAAAAATTCCACGTCTTTGGTGGGATTCGAGCTCACGACAGTAAGGGTAAGGTTTGAGTACAGTCAACACTAGCCACCTGAGCTAAAAGGCCCGACTCGGAGCCGTGGGCTTGGTCACGGTTGAGTCCAGCCGTCCAGCCCACTGCAATGTATGCAATCCACCAATTCTGATACAGTAAGCTGATTGCCCAAGAAGGATTTTCTAAGCGATTAACCCAGAATCCACCCCATGACTGCCATGCTCACTTATAGCTGTCTAAAAAATTATCACTTTCAAAAAACTTGATTAACGAATTAAATGTTATTCGGTTCAGCATAGTTTGCGTATGTGATGAAAATCGATCGATCAGAAGATTCTTAGCCGATAGCCACCAAGCCGCAAGATGCGAATTCACTTGAGGGTGTTTTCAATATTTGTGGTATTGCAACGGCATGAAGCAATTTTTTTCTATTTGAAAAAAATTAAGAATTTCAGCTCGGCCTCCTATTTCCCTTCTAATTCGCACGCTGACACAATTAAGTGCAGGAACCGGACCATTTTCTTTCTATATAATGAGTTCGGTTCGTTGGTTTTTCATGGCAATTGATGACACCCTTGAGGTGACAAAGATCCCCCAAGAGTTTGAGGGAAAAAGAAAGCGTTCCGCTACTTACTGAACTCGAAAGTGGGAGGAAGGCGCCTTCACTCGTCTTTAAAGCATAACGTCTCGTGAAGTAATGGTATAAAATTTTATTATTTGGAGATGACGCTTACTAACTCTGGTAGTAAACTAAGCGACAAATCGTGTACTAACTCCATTTAAGTGATAAATCCTGTTATAATGCCAAAAGTCACTCCCACCATGGGTAAAATTGAAAATGCAATTTCCAAAATGCTAGGTATAAGAAGCAAACTTTCTGCATATCCTATCTGGGGAATATTATAGAATTTATGCAAGCACCCGAATCTGAGTAACGCAGGGGGGGAGATAATATTATCAACCTAAGGCGTTTGTGAATTGACATGGCATTACGGTCGATGCTAATTGACAGCACAAACTCGCCCGAGTAATTATTTTACAGTTGGAAAACTTTACAGTCATGCTTTCTTCAAATAAACTAATAAGTCACCAGCATTAAGGATGCGACGCGTATTGGGGTTGTGCTGATGAAAGCACTAAAAAATCGAAAACGCAGCCGAAAAAAAAAACACGCGATAACACAACGTGCAGACCGAATTCATTTGTTTAGGCCTATGACGTCCTAGCCAAATCACGTGACGCCTCGGGGACAAATCAATGAGGACGCACTTAGCTAACCTTTTACGCAGTGGGGCTATTATCGGCCGCGGCCGTGCGAGCGCACCGAACAGTACGAGTGTACATGTTTTTTGCTACTTATTATTCGGAGGTAGCGATGGATAAGTACTTTTTTGTGACGGCATAGGTGAAAACGAAGAAGAGGATGGGTACGCAGCAAGTTGGCGGCTCCGAACTCCTTAAATACGAAGTTAAGTGACGGCTGAAGGCTGTGGTAGGGCTATGTAACCTTAATTGAGACCAATTACCGTGTGTTATGTCTTTCAGTCAAAGATGTCCTCATATTATTCCAAGCTACTTGCTTGAAGAAAATAGCAATGGAACACCGTGTTTGCCAGGGATGAGGAGACGGTTCCCTTACCTCATACGAAACCCCAATAAAAATGTTTTGGCTAATAGTTCATGTGTTTTGGTGCACACAGTATATTTGTCTAGAACGGTTTTCGCTCTGTCTTCCAGACGCAGAAGCATTGGCTGGGTCATTTCTGACTAGTCATAATTCGGAGATAAGGCCACATAAACGGATGCAGTTATCAATGTAATAATTCTAAGAGAAATAAGGCCACCTAAAATGCTTGCGGCTTGTTAAGGTTAAGACAGTCCGTTAAGCACACAAGGTGACAATTAAAAGGTAAGGAGAGGAGTGAACGAGAAGAAATGGGACACTATGCAAATCTTGCATATTTCCACGCTTTGATCCTTGCCTTTTGAATGCCGCTGTTAGGAGTTTATAGTTCTAATCAACCCAGGATCATGATAGTTACGAAAGGATACAGTTTTCAAACCTGCCCCGATTACAGGACAGAAACAGGACTTTTGTTTTGCCTTAAAGCTCCAGATCTAGAGAGCATAGAAACGGCAGAACAAACAAAAAATACTGGTGCCACTATTTTCAGCAAACCTGCCTTTATCGGCCGGTTATACTTCAGTCGTTTGACACAAAATTGCTCGATGATCAACCGACCTGAGTTGAAAACCAAAACAACCGAACTGGGCTTGGAGTATCGTTGCCTGATGATGGGAAGTACAGCAGAAATGGCTGTTCCATTGTACCTCACCTTTGCTATTGACCTTTGATGAACATCAGTAAGGTTTTCGCTGTTTTCACAGGAAATTCTGGAGGGCATTAAACATACCGAGGGTATGACAAGAGAGACTGACATAAAAAGAGCGAAGTGTCCAACATAATCACACTCGTGGGTTTACAAATACTACTTAAGGTAGGTTTTCGTGTTCGAATAAAGGGGGCTAGTCTATGGGTGTCCGGTTAGAACGATGCTTGGGGTCTACAGTATATTTTTACCTCACTTAATGTTAACCGAAAGACCAAAGTGTTTTCGATTACAATAAAATTACTTACGTAGAGTTGCAGTTTTAATTATGGTGTGGCATAATGCTCAAATATTTCTGTCAGGTCAAAATTTCGGCTGTTAAATGAGGATCTTTTCGGCCGTATGCGCAAAGTACACTATTCAAAAATGAATATGTAAGTATGAATTTCTTTTCTTTAATTTTCGATGACCGTATAAATTTGAAGTTATTGTACAGAAGTGATGCAGGGACATATTCTTCTCTGCACTCCTTCGGTGAGAAATAGCATTTTCTTCAAAGTTGATGCTTAAAAAAATAAATTTCCGTTTCAAAAACTTTTACATTTGATATATTTTTTTAAGACCGTGGGATCTCCATGTATAAAGCATCTTATCTGTCCATTTATGAATACTGCTTTTAAATTATATATGAACCATATCCACTGCAAAATTTTATGAGCCCTATATGACGTCATCTTAAGAGCACATAGAAAAGCATGCTTTTTACGCGGAAAATATAAAACTTGTAGTTTCGAAACCCTGAATGCAGGTGCAGTAGGTGTGTATAAAATTTGAAGACGTAACTTGCTACCAAATGAGTGCAAGAAGGAATATTTTTGTGCAAATTTTCTATAAAACATTTGAATTTTTAAAGACATCGAAAATCAAAGGAAAAGTATATACTACTTAAGTGGTCATTTTTAGTGTAATTTTTTTTCAGTATACTAGAGAAAAACCCATTCAAACGTTTGCATCCTGAGGTGATTGAAATATGTTGGGATTATGTTGCACAGTAATAAATATCACAACGCTAATTAAGTAATCTTTATTAAAGGAAAACACATTTTAGAACTTCGGTTAACACTTCATGAAATAGCAAAGTGACCGTAATTTCCTAAATAAACGCACACGCCTAAGTAGCATACGCGAATAATGTTAACTTCGCAAAGACAACAGGTTCCTTGATTTTATCTCAAATACCCTCAGCTAAGAAGGAACGATGTGTGTGTGTGTGTGTGGTGGTACGTCTAAGGGCGGCTCCGGCCGCGCCAGCCACCTGCGTCCTCTCCCGCCTCCGGTCTTCTTGATTCTGTATTGACACCGGGCGCAGATGGGGAGGAGGAGTGTGCGGTAGATGCAGCGCAAGTCTACTATCTATTTAAACTAAATTACGCGCAAGTCACCGTCCCTGCTCTACTTCTCCCATGGAGCATTCGGTGGACATTGTCGGACTAAGACGGTCGAACTGTCGTGTGTGTGGGGTGTAGGGGTACTAGATAGGGGCAGCACCACACAGCTTGCATTTGGTCGCTCCATTTGTCTCGTACAGGTGGTGAATGCTCCTGTGGCCGCCTCTAACTGGTACCCAACTCTCACCTGTGGCTCCTCGAAGTTGGGTTCTTCCCAGCGGCCACACCCCGGGCAACCGTCACGACCGGCGGGCTGAACCAGGTGAGGGTCTCCGGTGTTGTGTGTGCCTCCACACCCGGTATGTCTGACTCCCGAACTTCCCACCTTCCCCCTCTCAAAAAGTCCTACGGTGGGGGCGACACCAACCCCGTAGGCGGCCCAGACTAACTCGGGTCGTTCTCCCACTAAAACAAATCCGTGACCCATAGTGGAGTTCGGCAGCCGTCTGGGATGTCCAAGCAGCCCTATTTAGGGATAGCACTGCTTGCCTCCTTGCGGAGGAAGGGGCTAGAAAATGTGACCTAAAAAAGTGCTGGGTCTCACGTCTTCTGCAGCCGGCCGCGGCTCGCAGATCGCAAACGACGCGGTCGTAAAAATCAAACAAACAACAATACCCCCCGTCCCCATCCACCTCGCCATACTCTCCAGACTGCTCGGGTGAGTCAACTCACACTAGCAGCCTGGAATGTTCGTTCCCTTTTAGACAATCCTAGGAGCAACCGGCCGGAACGGAGGACGGCGCTAGTCGCTCGGGAAATGGCGCGCTACAAGGTGGACATTGCTGCTCTCAGCGAGACCCGATTCTCTGAGCAGGGTCAGCTGGAGGAGGTGGGGGCCGGCTACACCTTCTTCTGGAGCGGCCGGCCAAAGGCAGAGCGACGCGACGCTGGTGTTGCCTTTGCCATCCGTAAAGACATCGTGGGACGTCTGCCCTGTCTGCCGCAGGGTATCAATGATCGCCTGATGAGCCTCCGTCTGCCTCTTCGGGGAGACCAGTTTGCCACCATCATCAGCGCCTACGCTCCCCCAATGACGAGCTCTGATGCGGCGAAGGACAAATTCTACGAGGACCTGCACGCCTTGCTGGCGACTGTGCCGAAAGAGGACAAGTTAATTGTCCTTGGTGACTTCAATGCCCGCGTCGGGACGGACCACGCTGCCTGGCAGAGAGTGCTGGGTCCCCACGGTCTCGGTTGCTGCAACGATAACGGCCTCCTTCTTCTGCGAACGTGTGCGGAACACCGTCTCCTGCTGACCAACACCTTCTTCCGCCTTCCGACGCGGGAGAAGGCCACGTGGATGCACCCTCGGTCGCGGCGCTGGCATCTGCTGGACTATGTTCTCGTCCGGAGGCGAGATCGACAGGACGTGCTGGTAACCAAGGCGATTCGCGATGCCGATGGTTGGACAGATCACCGCCTCGTCATCTCCCAGATGAGGCTCCGACTGCAACCCCGACGAAGGCCCCAAGGTAAGAGGCCGCCATGTAAGTTAAATACTCTTTTATTAAATTTGCCTGCTCACTGTTTTGATTTCAGCAACCAAATAACCGAGAAACTGGAGGACCTGCATACTCCAGATGATAACGCTACCGTGGAGACACGATGGTGTCAACTGCGAAATGTCATCCAGTCCACCGCCCTCGATGTCCTCAGACGCGCACGCCGTCGACACCAGGACTGGTTCGACGACAATGACGCCGACATCAGCAACTTACTCGCGGAGAAGAATGGACTACACAAAGCCTACATGGACCTTCGGACTGACGCCACCAAAGCAGCCATTTTCAGATGCCGGCGCCTTATACAACAACGGCTGCGGGAGATGCAGGATGCCTGGATGATCCGAAAGGCTGAGGAAATTCAGGGGTATGCGGACCGCAATGAAATGAAAAACTTTTTCAAAGCCATCAAGGCCATCTACGGCCCGTGTATCAAGGGGTCCGCACCGCTGCTCAGCTCTGACGGCACAACACTGCTGACAGAGAAATCGCGAATTCTGAAGCGCTGGGCCGAGCACTTCAGAAATGTCCTTAATTGCTCATCAGCCATCTCCGATGCTGCCATTGACCGGCTCCCTCAAGTGGACACGAACAATGACCTGGATCTGCCGCCTTCCCTACCTGAAACCATCAGGGCCGTGCAGCAGATTTCCAGCGGTAAAGCACCGGGATCCGACGCAATCCCACCGGAAGTCTACAAGCACGGTGGGCCCCGGCTGATGGCAGAACTCACAACACTCTTCCAGGAGATGTGGCGCCAAGGATAAGTTCCTCAGGATTTCAAAGACGCGACCATTGTCCATCTCTACAAACGGAAGGGGAACCGGCAACTCTGTGATAATCACAGAGGCATCTCGTTGCTCAACATCGCCGGGAAGATCTTCGCCCGTATCCTTCTCAATCGTCTTAACGGTCACCTAGAGCAAGGCCTGCTCCCAGAAAGCCAATGTGGCTTCCGCCGACACCGCGGAACAACCGATATGATCTTTGCCGCCCGCCAGCTACAAGAGAAGTGCCAGGAGATGCGAACTCACCTATACACTACCTTCGTGGATCTAAAGAAAGCCTTTGACACGGTGAATCGTGACGGACTGTGGAAAGTAATGCAGAAATTTGGTTGTCCTGAGCGGTTCACGCACATGGTGCGTCAGCTTCATGACGGGATGACGGCGCGCGTCACTGACAACGGGACGGTATCCGAAGCATTCGCAGTGACCAACGGAGTGAAGCAGGGCTGCGTACTGGCCCCCACCCTCTTCAGTCTCATGTTCTCGGCTATGCTGATGGACGCCTACCGTGATGAGCAGCCTGGTATCCGCATCGCCTACAGAACTGACGGGCACCTTCTCAACAGTCGGCGTATGCAGGCTTCAATGCGCGTGTCTACGACTACAGTCCATGACTTGCTCTTCGCGGACGACTGCGCCCTTAACACCGTGACGGAGGAGGACATGCAAAGGAGCATGGACCTCTTCGCCGAATGCTGCGCCGATTTTGGATTAACAATCAGTACAGCCAAAACGGTTGTCATGCACCAGCCGCCACCCAGCGCGGAATACAATGCTCCCTCGAATCAATGTCAACGGTGCTCAACTCAAAAATGTGGAAACCTTCGCTTATCTAGGAAGCACGATGTCGCGCAACACGAGAATCGATGACGAGGTTGCCCAACGGATCTCCAAAGCTAGTCAGGCCTTCGGCCGGCTGCAGGCCTCCGTGTGGAATCGCCACGGTATTCACCTGAACACCAAACTGAAGATGTACAAGGCCGTCGTCTTGACGACACTCCTTTACGGAGCGGAAACCTGGACCGTCTACTCGAACCAAGCCAGGAAGCTGAATCACTTTCATCTCAGCTGCCTCCGCAGAATACTGAAGCTGAGATGGCAAGACAGGATCCCGGACACGGAAGTCCTGGAGCGGACCGGAATCCTCAGCATCCATGCCATGCTGAGGCAAGTGCAACTGCGATGGAGCGGCCACCTGGTAAGAATGGACGACGAGCGACTACCCAAACGACTTTTCTACGGAGATGCCGCTACGGGTTCTCGCCGGCAGGGAGGTCAAAAACGACGCTACAAGGACACTTTGAAGAAATCGCTGAAGCAACTGCAAATCAACTCGGCGACCTGGGAGAACCTCGCCCAGGATAGACCGGCATGGAGAAGATCAGTGAAGACTGGTTCAGCAATCTATGAGGCCAACCGGATCGCCGCCACCAAGGCCAAAAGAGCGGCACGAAAGTCACCAGCGCCCCGGACCAACACCGCCAATGCCCAGGCCCTGCCAACATGCCCGCGCTGTCAACGCATCTTCCGCGCGCGAATCGGCCTGGTTGGACATCTTCGGACGCAATGCACCAACAATCCGACAATTCCAATTTCTACGTCAAATTCTGCCAACCCTCCTTCTGACTCTCCCCACCCTCACTCCTGGCATCAATTCCATTACTCCCACCATCATAGAGACCACATCCATCTACTCATCGCCTGTTACCCCCACCACCGCAACCACCACCGTCTTCGCCTTCACTACCACCACCACCACCATCAGCGATGGGGAATCTCTCCTAAGCTGTACTCAATGCGACCGCACATTCACCTCACGCATCGGCCTAGTCGGTAACTTGCGAATACATCGTACAGAGACTGGTGAGCCAGTGCCTGGAGCACCATCACACAGCAGAGATCGTCGCCTCCACTGCCCCTCACTGTCCTCGCGCATTCACTCATCGCATGGGCCTATTCGGTCACATGCGCATCCATGACAGCGGAATACACCACAATGCCGCCAACACCGATACACCATGCACACCCTCCGCTCCTGCCATTCTTAGCGCCCCTGACACCCCCACTACCATGAATGGCATCCCCCAGCCTCTACCCGATTTCTCCTGCCCACACTGCGCCCGCAACTTCAACTCACGCATCGGCCTGGTCGGTCACCTGCGAATCCATCGCACGGAGGCTGGTGAACCAGTGCCTGGGGCTCCGACATACAGTCGACGCGCCCGCCTTCACTGCCCTCACTGCTCCCGCGCATTTACACACCGCATGGGCCTAGTAGGACACATGCGCCTCCACGACAACCTCCGGTAAACCACCGGAGGCTAAGCTACATCAGCGCACACTACCTACACCAATACATCGACAACGCCCTCACAATCACCATTTACCAGAGTATATCACGGTTTCCTAGAAACCGTGGCTGGGAAGTCTGCCAATCTGACGCTTCCACCAGACCACCCGTCGGCTCAGTGTATGTGCTGTGTGTGTCGAGTGGCTGACCAGTGGACTGGGAGTCAGACGGCGATGGCTGCTCCATATCCCCTGAGTTTGTGAATCCTGGTGTGTGCGTTATGGGGGCCAGGTCGTGCTGTGGCGCGCGAAGACGGGTACGCCGATCCGTCAGCTAATGCGCCCACTCCCACATCAGGCAACTGACCGGCTCGGACAGTGTCTGATGGTGGGGGTTGGGGAGAGAGTGCGGTCGACAGCTCAGCGCATGTTCCTCACTATAAACAATCTGACGCGCTTAAAACTATCACGGTGCGCTAAAAGCCGTGGCTTGGAAGGTTGCCAACTGACGGGATAACTCGGACCGCGTGGTCAGCCCAATGTGTGTTTTTGTGTGGAGTGGCTGACTGGCGGACTGAGAGTCAGGCTGCAATGGCTCCTTCTTAATGTGGTCTTTATGGCACTCCCACTCTGTGGGATCCGAGCCAGGTGTGGTGGTACGCCCAGGGCGGCTCCGGCCGCGCCAGCCATCTGCGACCACTCTCATCTCCGGTCTTTTTGCCTGTGTCGTGAGACCGGGCTCAGGTGGAGGAGGAGAAGAGTGTGCGGTAACGTTAACCGCCGCGGTGGGAAGGTTATCAACTGACAATTACACTCAGACCTCGCAGTTAGTCCAATGTGTGTTGTTGAGTGGCTGACTGGTGGTCTGAGAGTCAGGCTGCGATGGCTCCTTCTTAACGTGACCTCTGGCTGTCTCACACATGTGAGATGTAAGCCGTTCAACCCACTGTTGTGTGAAATCCTGGTGCTTGTGTTTGGGGGGCCAGGTCGTGGACGTAGTACACGTAGACGAGGTCACCAGCAGCTGCGCCCGCTTTCGCATCAGACAATTGACCGGCTCAGACAGTGGTCTGATTGTGGGGGTGGGGGAGAGGGTGAGGTCGAGAGCTCAGCGTATTTTCCTCACTGAACAATCTGACGCGCTTGAAACTATCACGGTGCGCTAAAAGCCGTGGCTTGGAAAGTTGTCAACTGACGGTATAACTCGGACCGCGTGGTCAGCCCAATGTGGTTTTTGTGTGGAGTGGCTGACTGGCAGACTGAGAGTCAGGTTGCAATGACTCCTTCTTAATGTGGCCTTTATGGCACTCCCACTCCGTGGGATCCGAGCCAGGTGTGGTGGCACGCCCAGGGCGGCTCCGGCCGCGCCAGCCACCTGCGTCCCTCTCCCATCTCCGGTCTTCTTGACTCTGTCTTGACACCGGGCTCAGGTGGGGGAGGAGGAGAGAGTGCGGTAGCTGCAGCGCAAGGCTACTATCACTTAAAACTAATTCACGCGCAAGTCACCGTCCCTGCACCACCTGGTGTGGAGCATACGGTGGACCTCGTCGAAATCGACGGTCGAACTGTAGTAGTAGTGTGTGTGTGTGTGTGTGTGTGTGTGAGAGAGAGAGAGAGAGAGAGAGAGAGAGAGAGAGAGAGAGACAAAGGCAAACAGTCGAGTTAACCTGTTCCTCGTTGACAGAAAAGGGCAGGTTTCCGAGGAAGATGCTCCGGCCAGTTTTGAAGGAAGAGTTCTGTCGGGAACAGACATCGACACGTATGTGTCTTCCATTGCCGGACTCGGTGGCGGGTTGACTGGTGGCGTCAGACAACCAGTGCCCGTTGAGTTTCAGAGCCGCCGGGATGCCCTGCTTAGACGTAAGCACAACGAAGGCAATAAGTGTGTGATTTTCACCAGCTACAACATCAAAAAGGAGAGGATTTCAGGCACATTTTGTGATCGAAAGCTTGAGATAAGGGCAGTATGGAACCGTAGCCTATACTGTTCACATTGCAAAATGGTCGTATGCGGAGGGTATCAGTGAAAATATTTCACATGAATGGGGTTGGTTAAATAAGATTGCAATAATGATGCATGCAAAATGATCCCAGAATAGTTTGAATATAGTAGATTGCCTATCTCGTGAAATTTTAACGGAAATTCTCAGATGTGTTTTCGGTTCGAAAAAAGTACTGAAACAAAGTTATAATAATCATGATCGTGTAACCTAATCCCCAAGGTATTTCATTCACCTCATTGTGCCGGCTTTTGAACGAGCCTCTTTCTGTCCGGCTGCACAAGCAACTCTATAAAAAAATACTTAAATAAGCATGCATTTTCCCACTGATTTTTGAAGCCCTTACAAATCCAAGTATATTTTATGGAAAACATACATACAGCATGCTGTATACATTCCATCTAAAAAGAGACACCCAGTTCTTAACGTCACAAAGCGCTCATAAAATTTTGCCATCTTCAGCGTTCTATCGGTTGCGATCGAAAGCAGACGAAGTCATAGGGGATCGCGAGACAAAATGCGGCGACCATCAAGAAGCAAGAGAGTTACGGATGAAAATAGGACCAATTGGAATTAGCGTTTCCCATTCACTGACATTCTTCAAGCATAAATCTCGGTCGCCGAAGTCCCGGGAGTTAAAAGCTAGTTTAGCAGGCTTAGGGGACAGCGCTATCACATTGAGGCGCAGGTTTCCGATCTGTCAGCAGAAGTTAGAGGGGTCCAAAAGGTGAGATTAAGCAAACTGGCGGAAAGAAACCTGGAAATTCCTTTGCAGGCCACAGGCACGCGTGTGGGTGGATTTAAAAAAAATGGACTGGAAAAAAAGGTAAGTGTGAGTTTCCACATATCGGCTGGGCTTACCTGCAAATTCGTGCATTATTGATGCTCGCTTCCTGGCTTGTTTGCTAGTGCCTCCAGTGACGGGGACTGCACCACGTATACGTACCGACTCCACTGAACAGTCAGTCTGCGGAGCCTCCCCGCTGGTTCGCAGAGCTCGGCGGAAGAGCCGCTCCAGGCGTCTTTTGGTCACCCAGGATGGAAGGTTACCAACAAAGAGGGTTCGGGCGAGTTTTTCACCCTCAACGCGGCGACGTTCTCGTTGAACCCTGAAAGGAAGGAAAGGGACGGGAGTAGAACATTGGCGATTGGCCAAAATCATAGGAAACTTTGACTTTATGCCAGATCACGCCATCAGTCCAGTGTATGTTGTGTTGAGTGGCTGACCAGTGAACTGGGAGTTAGGCGGCAATGGCTCCTTTTTACCCCCTGGTTTTGGTAATCCTGGTGTGACTGTCAAGGGGACCAGACCGTGCTTTGGCGCGCCCAGTCGGGTTCGCCAGCACTGGCAGCCACTGCGCCCACTCCCGCATCAGACAACTGACCGGCTCGGACGGTGGGGGTTGGGGAGAGAGTGAGGTCGACGGCTCGGCGCATTTTCCTCCCTATAAACAATCTGACGCACTTGAAGCTATCACAGTGCACGAAAAGTCGTTGCTTGTAAGACTGCCAGCCTAAGGGATAACTCGGTCCTTCGGACCGAGTCAGATTGCAATGGCTCCTTCTTGATGTGGCCTTTATGGAATTCCCATTCAGCTGGGATCCGAGCCGCCCCTCCCTCACATTGTGTTGTAGTGTTCTTGTTTGTTGGACCACAGTGCGTGGGCCTGCACCCTCTCCCACCTCCGGTCTTAATGACTGTGTCTTGACACCGGGCCCGAGTAGGGGAGAGGAACAGAGAGTGAGGCAGATGCAGTGAAAGTCTGCCCTTACTATAATCGAGCGCAAGTCAACATCCTTGCACCACTATGCTGTGGAGTACACGGTGGACATAGTCGAACTCGACGGTCGAACTGTGTGTATCCATTGACTGTTGGATGTGTGGACAGAATTCATTCACACTTCATAGAAATAGTGCCCAGGACACTGTTGCTTGGACCCATGTTTAGGAAACTGCGCCTTCTTAAAATTTTGAAGCGAGGGTGAATTTCGGTTTTAAAAAGTTTGTAAATATAAAGACATCTCGGGCGCTATCAAGAATAATCGCGCAGAAAATAATCGATAAACTTTTTTATCACTTGAACGCACACAGGCACATACAAACATGTGCATTACAACGTTGATTTCGTTCAGTTCTTTGACTAGAACTCCTGCAACCTACTCACTACCTGAGGTCAAAAACTGTCAAACGAGTCGGCTTAGCGGTCCAACCAATTGTCGCAAATAACTTCAGCCAGACGTGCACGCGAGTCCAGATGGTTACAGCTGCTCATGTAACAAACTGTGCAACATGCGTGCTCCCCATAACACAGCAGTTGTGCAACTTGACTATAGAACCTCATAGACCGACGTCCTGGACTTCCTGAGGTCCGGGACCACTTCAAAACAAGGCGATCGACCCTACCCGACCCCGGATATTTAGGACCCCTCAGGCTGTATAACAAGTCCTTTCTTGTCTTGTTTAAATTCCGAGGAGATTAATGCGCGAACTTGGAGAAAAACATTTGGAACAATGCTGTTCGAGGTCGGTCCAAAAATTTATATTAATATTGGGCTGAAATTGATCACCTACTGAGCAATGACAGCGTCATATTCACAAGCTGCCGACAGGCAGTCAGTAGTATACAAGTACTGGATTATTTACCATATTGACATCCCAAGGTACAAACTCCCAAAAAGGTGGCATAAGCAGTAGCACGCAAAGATTCACTCGCGGGCACTGTAAGAGGCATACACGGTGGGCCAAAAGTGGACCAACTCTTAGCCACTTAGGCAGCGAAAGCAATAACCACATACTCGTTTTTCTGCATCAGCCAATGTACTTTGTGAACCGGCAGCGCTGAGCGGTTCACTGCTTTTATCCTGAAGCGGTAAGGTTATCCGTCCTCTCTGTTAATGTTCCTAAACGAACTGCGACGTGGACACACATACACGCCAGGACAAACATAATCCTCCTTGTCTCTAATGATTCAATACACGGCTTGTACACAAGACCGTTGCAGTTGATCACGCATGCCCACAAAATGCCCAATATAGTTTTCTTGATCCTGGCCACGCCAGCGCCCACTGCCACACGAGGCAGTAGCCCGAAGTTTAGTACACAGTAAATCCCTCATTCTGGCTTCTTCCATCCCTCTTCTTCTGATAAACGGAACTTGACCATTTTGGTTAATGCACACCCACCATTCGGGTCGTTGTAGATTCACGACACAACTATTTATTTAAGTTTGTCACAATATGGAATAGAAAAAAAGCGTGACGGGATATCGAAATAGCGAAAGTAGGTAAATAAAAGCAGAGAATTATTAAATAACTAGATGGAATTATAGGAAACAGCGGGTCATCATCAGTGGATTCCTGGTGGTAGTCGTTCATAGAGACAGCAATGATGCGAGATTACATGGCGTTACTGAGATACGTGGGTTGTAAACACTAAGCTTTCCTTTCCCTGTCGCAACAAGAAAGTTTAATTAAACCACTCATCCGCAATATAAAAAAGAATTTAAAAAGCGGTTCGAAGGCAGAAAGATTGAATAAAGTACTGTGGTGGAATGGAAACGATAAAAGAGCCCATTTGGAGTGAACTCCATGACACCGTGCGTGACGTTATCCTTAGTGGAACGAAATCAGTTGGACTAACGAGTTACGTTTTGGGCTAAGAAGAGATGACGGGTGAGTCGGAACGTGGAGGTTCAAGAGCAATCCATTCTGTGACAGAATAGACAAAAGCGGTTCCATCCATGCTTGCAACGCCTTCTACAGATCATAAAGGAACAGTTCGCTCTTCCTTGATGAAAACGACAGTGATACTACGCAGAAGTACTTCAATTGTAATTACTCTCAGGACGAATTTTCTGAAATGACAATGCACCGGCTCTTTGATGCCACACCACGAGAGATTTCAAAACACTCCTAGCACCAGATAATGCCTCACTTGGTCAGTTCGACATCACCTCGATTCAACAGATAAATTCTTGGATTATATTTAAAAGATTATTTGCAAAACAGCGGGCCCACAAGCGCTCTCCCAACGCAGATTTACTCTTGTAACTTCCGGAAATATGATAGAAAATAATAATACATTGCATTACATCTCATTTTGGGCATGTAGTGAATAACTGGAGCTGTGGTTCTGCGTAAAATTGGGTCACCTTGACATTAATGGGTTAAGTTATCAGGCTGGTTCTCCGCTCAGTGGATCTTTACTGATTAAGAACAGGTTACCAGGAGGTGGTAGGGGAGGGGACATTTTTCGGCCGACCCGGGCAAATAGTTCCCTCGTGCAAGCGACCACGTATATCAGTCCCAGTGAGGGAAGAGCGATTGTGTGAGCGGGAAATTGTTAACACAAAAAATTTCGCAACAAATACTTCATTATTTCCAAACCTATGTTCCGATTGCAAAACGGGACAATCGATGGGGACGGATGCGGCGGCTGGCGACACTGAATTCATGCCTAAACGCGAAACACAACAGCTGATCCCCAACAAACAAGTTGGAGACTTCCAGTAGGGTGTCACGGATATCACATGGGTACGAGTGTTGTAAAGTCCATAATGAGGAAGAACCTTTGCAGTGCGTCCTTCACCCTTAGTATTAACACAAAGTAGCAATCTTCCATGTCCAATCATTTGTGGCTGACGACAGTGTAAAAACGCAAATCTCTCTCTCTTACATTTTTCATGGCAATGACAAGAGCGGGTCAAGTAGAATGAAGATGAGATCAGACACATTGATCGATGCGGCGTAAAGCCTTTGTCAAAACCCGTGCAACACGCAAAATGCAGAAGCAGTCCTCAACACGCTAAAATGCTTCTATCCGAGAAAGATGCGAAATGGCGAATAGGTCCACCAATAATCTATCGCTGTCAGAAATAGAAGCGATGAAGGAATCAAAAGTGGACCAGTGCATGATGGTGCTATCAGCCGACCAAGGAAGGGCAACCGTCGTGATGAAACGCGTCGATTACAACTGGAAGGCATAAGCCCTCTTGGGCGACCAACAGTCGTACAAATGCACGCCTTCACAGGCCAAATCTATGATCGGTCAGTTAACCGAACTCCTGAACCGAATTAGGCGCAACAATGCGATATCGCTAGATTAATGGCAACAGACGAAACCAGCCGATACAGCACTGGCCCGGTTTTATGGATTGACAAAAGTCCACAAGCTCAACGTTTCCCTTCGGCCAATCGTTGCCTTGAAAGGCAGCTCTACTTACAATCTATCAAAATGAATGGCCTAAAAACTAAACTATATCTGAGAGGGCTCGAGAACCTCCATCAATACGACCTCCTAATTCCTGGCCGACGTCAAGGAAAAAATTGTCCAACCTGATCAAATTATGGTATTCTTTGACGTGTTTTTATTATTCACATCTATCCCACGGGACCTGGAATGGAGACGTACTATACTTGTACTTGTTATGGATGCGATCATGCTTGATCTAGCCAGCCTCAATTATGTCACGGATTGTGCTCCTCCACGCGTGACGATCCGCGGCAGCAGACCTGGACAGTTCAACCCATTCTCTTCGCCAACGATGAACGCCGACTACCGAAGGTCGAAGAACAACTTCTATGTCCTTACGAACTGTGTCGAGCCAGGTTTTGAGCTGACCCTCTCTTCGATGTCTCCAATTGGATAGTGAGGTCGGTTAAAGAGCAGTAACACTGACCTCGTTAGGTGGGCGACGAATAACGTGCTCGAACCACCCCAGTCGTCGTTCTTGGATGGTTCGGGATATCCTTGCGATGTTGTCGCAGTGAGTGCGGACTGTCTCACTCGAGACGAAGTCTGTGTACTTCATTCGGAGGATGGTCTTCAAGCAGTGGTGGTCAAATGGCTCCAGTTTTCACTCATCTTCCACGCGTATAGCCCAACATTCACAGCCATAGAGAAGGACAGACGCACGGTATTCCGAATCTTTGTGGCGATAGATATGTCGCGTCGGGTCCACAGGCACTTTCTAAGGCTTGAGAAAATCCGACGAGCAGCATCGATTCGGGAGACAATGTCATCCTTACCCTGTCCATTCGGCGGCAAATTCGCCCCAATGTATTTTAAACTGTCCACCTCTTGAAGTTGACAGCCATCAACTTCGAGAGCTGGTTTCTCCTGGGCAGGGATGCAGCTTAAAAAAACTTTGGTCTTCCTTGCGTTGATGGACAAGCCGACAGATTTAGCTACTTCATTCACCCACGACACCATGGACTGCAGATCACCAAAGCTTGGAACTATTAAGGTGATCTCATCTGCGTAGTCGAGATCAGCCAGCCGGCGTCCGGGTGCAAGCTCAATACCGTCCTCTTCATACAGGGCCTTCCCAAGAATCCAGTCGATAGCGCAGTTGAACAGGATGGGCGAAAAAATACAACCTTGTCGAACGCCAGACCGGATGTCGAATGCTTGTGAAAGATTGTTATGGACCAAAAACTCGCGCAGTTGTTGAGCTGTAAATGATGGCCTTGATCATGGCGATGATTTTCGATGATAGACCATCTAGTGCCATAATCCGCCATAAGGATTCAGAAAGGTACGGAATCGAGTGCGGCGGCGAAGTCGACAAAGCAGACGGCCGTCGGTTGCTTGTAACTATGGCGAGATTCAAGGATGCGCCTTAGTGTGAATATTTGGTTCGCGCATCCACGCCCAGACGTACTATGCAAACAACTGTAAGAGAAGTAAGACGAAACAAGGGGACCTCTAAAATTTACCATTTAATTCAACGCTTTGCCTTCTGCCAACGAACATTTTTCCTTCAGTGATAGAACATACAAGTGGATCAAAGGGACGCCGATGGGTTCCTAAATATCCAGCCTAGTGGCAGAACTGTTGGAAAAATTCGTTTTCAGTCACTACGAATCTGTATTTTGGCGCCGATACGTGGACATGTTCGATATAATTGAAAAGATCAGGCTAATATACTTTCAAGATCTGTTTATTGACATCTTCCTCGAAATTTAATTCAGAAGAGAAGAAGAGAATACCGAACATTTGCCTTTCCTTGATGTTGTCATCACATGCAGACCTAATGGAAACATTAGCACCACGGTATAAAAAAGGCGACTAACACAACCCGGTTATCAACCACCGTAGCAACCACCTAACTGCGCAGAAACGCGGCTGTTAGGGCACTCATCTAAAGGGTAAAAAACGCATTGCAGTGAACCTGAGGGACGAGCACGGGCTCAACTGGCAAGGAGTGACCACCTAAACAGTTTCATTAGCCACTGCCTCCGTACTATCCTGCGGGGAACAAACGGAAGAGAGCCAAAAACACGGGCATTCTCCACCATATATAACGAATGTATCAGAAGCCACTGAACGTATTGCTGCAGTTTGGCGTGGGTAAAGTCCATCGTGTGACAGCTAAGATGCGTACCCGAATCGTGCAAATGAAGGACTAACTGAAAGTAGGTGAGCAATCTGGTGTCGGTTATCAAATCTCATGCCGTGACTGGACTCGTCATTATACAGGGCTGACCGGATGACTTGTCTCACGACCCGTTGTCTAAAATCTTACTGGCACCGCATAGGAAAGCTACGAATTCAACTTCGCGAGCAAGCAGATAATGGCACAGAGCAACAATAAGACGGGATGGTAATCGCTGGAGGCCTGGGTGTCTGACACCAACTCCTCCTCTGCTAGCATGCCCTTCGCTCACGTGACCAAGAGGCGCGGCTCAGTTCCCAACCGAGGAAGCACGCCGTCAAGGCACCGTGAGGCAGCGTAGAATCAGCCTTATCGCAAAAATCACCCCCTCCCCTCCATCCCTGTCCCGTTTTTCTATGCTGGCCTACCAAAACCGCTCAGTTGTGGTTGCATTCTCAAGAACTTTAATGATGGCCTCCTGTGCGAGATGGAAAGCTTAGGCTAATACACGTACTATCTTAGTGATCGCATGTTCATCTTCCTTGCATTAAGAACCCGAGACTCGCATATTCGCTTCCACAAAAAAAGACTCATCGGAGGAAAACATGAAGTGATAATGGTCCGAGCCTGCAAACGCCGATACAATCTCCGCGTTTCAGTAACCAGTAAGGTTTCTGTACCACGAAGCAACTGAGAAAATTATCGGTTCACCCAAAAACTGCCATGACTAGTTCAGCACAAGAATGCTACTGTTGCCTGCCATACAGCTTGGGTTATATGCAACAACGAGAATTCTCTCCGTCTGCTCTGTAAAACGAACACTGCAGCATCCAGAAAAAACTGCAAGAACCGTTGGACCGGGATAAAGACCTCCATGAAGCAGGTCTCAAAAGTAGCAGACGCCCGAAGAAATTGCCCACTTATTCTCCCATTAAGTAATGGATATTCTGCAATGAGCGATTTCCGTCGAGGTGTGAATTGCCTCTTTATTATCGGCAGCTCAGCCAAGGCCGGGCACCTTTCCAACTTAGACGGCCTCACCTCCAGTTACTGTTGTTCTTTACGGTGCTCTTTTTCAAGAAATCACTGAAGCACAAGGTCCCACGAAAGGACGACAGCCATACTGAATTATACAAAACATCGTGACCGACACCCTGGTTTCATCAGGCGATTGAACAAGCACTGAGAGATGAAATCGTTCCTGATGCCTACGGTTCAACGTATTTGCACCAGTATTCAAGGAGATAAAACGAAGTGCGAGAGCGATCGAATCCTTTCAGGGTGGCTTCCTGTGACGGAGAGCTTAGCTATAGGGTTGCCGGCAAGTAGTCGTTATTATCAGTGTCTTATCATCGCCCAACTACAGTACGAGTTGTGATTTCATTTAGTCTGTCTCAAGAATTTGACAGTATTGCATCTGATTTCAGCGACAGCGTCCTGGTTATACGCGATCTTAACGGCGTTAGATTAGCATCAGGGGACCGTCTGTTCGATTTCAAATTTGTTGAGGACAGTGTCTTGCTAGGATGGCAGCGACAACGCTCCTGAACTTCGAATTGAACCGCCAGATTCTTCCCTTTATATCCGACTACTGTTTTTATTTTTCCATATAAAATAACCTGTTGTTTGTAGGTCAATCTTGCTGCTCGATAAAACCGCCTACTGATAAGGCCAGTACACTTCTAATGGCGTTAATCGAGTGGTGCATTATGCACACTTGCAATGTATAACCTGTTCTTCGAGGTGGTGATGCGAGAACACGTTTGCAGTAATCTTTCTGCATTTGTTGCATCTGCTTTAGACTTAATTTCAAATAGTATGTAAAACTCGATGAATACAAAACCAGGAAATGCTCAAAATATAGCTTGTAAAATCTTCAAGACAATTTTATTTTTAAAAAAAAAACCTACCCACGGGAAGCAGTGAGATCAACGTCGTCATCCTCAGAGGAAGATTCATCAGATTCTATCCTATTTACATCTTGTACATCCTCGATATGGGAAACATCTTCCGTTGATTGCTTCTTGGTCTTAATTTTACGTTTTTCGGCTTTCATCAAGACCTTTTGTGTAAGATTATTGCAGGCTATTTACAATAAAATAGTACAAATGCATAAAAGTAAGTATTATTGCTAACAAAAGCTAAAAGGACGTGAAAGCAAGCTAGAAAATGAAAGGACACAGAGGCGCAAAAACCACTTCATGAGACGTAACACAAAAGTACAAGGTCGATGACATTATTCTAAGAAAAAATGACGATTCACTGCAGTAACCTCTCACACTGCGCTTTTTCAGCTTGTGTCATCCAGACGCAGCAGTGGCTGGAAATACCCCCAAAACCATGCAGAGGAAAATTCCAAATGGCCTGAGGACAATACTTTGGCATGTAGCTATCTCGCTGTTAGTAAAAGTGGGCTTTTACGATGTTTGTTGATGATAGTGGTATACAATGGTCTTAAGAGAGCGGCCTGCTAACTGGGGGCCTGTGTGCAGACATCTCCGATTTCGAACTCCGAAACCAACTTTCCAAAACCGATCTCACTTGTAGGAAAGTTGGAAGGCCATGGTAACCGATTCAATTGCAGGCAGATCCACTACAAGCAATCAATATTGACTCAGATGCTGCTGGGCTCGCAGTTTGCATGCTCCAGATAAAAACTGACATCCGCCCTGTTTGGTAATTCAATTATGCAACAGAGTCTTGACATGCGATTGTGCGCTCTGCCGCATGACACATTCACCCAGGCCTAGCAACTTGAAAATGAAATATTACTAGCATTGTGAAGCGACATATTTGCTATCATATTAGCAAGTGCGTTTGTGACTGATTGGGTGGTTGCTGATGAAGCTCCATACTTGCGTTGTATTTGTCACTTTTCTGGATAGATTAGTTTTGAGTACTCTGAACACCCGTCAAAGGTATTGCAATTCGGCAGACTTATCTTCTGGCTCACTGCAGTGGGGCGCAACACGCTGATATAGTGCCCGTACGCAACTGTGTTTGTGACTGATTGGGTGGTTGCAAGTACCGAGCTTCAGCAGTTGCGTATGGGCACTATATTAGCGTGTCGCGACCAACTGCAGCGAACCAGAAGACAAGGTTCCTGAATTGCAGTACCTTCGACGGGTGTTCGGAGCACTTGGTATTCAAGCAAATGCGCTGCTGTCGGAGTTCCAAATTAAATGGGACCCCTCCACGCTCACCGCACTTCTTCTTAGGCTTTACTTCTTAACATTCATCTTTGGTAAGTCAATAAATCTTGCATTTCATAGAGGAATGCTGACGAAAAAAAGCTGTTCTCAAACACGACAAGGGGCGCAATTAAATAAATATATTTCAAGGGCAAAATACTGTGATAGTGAAAGGACTGGAAAGCCTTAAATCATATAAGAAGGGTGAAATAGGCCGTTTTAAATATGAGCCATTGTAGAAAATCGGTAGTTAAAGGGGAAAACCTCACTTGAGCGATGACACGCGGCAGAATTCCATACAGGGCCCCAACAAATATTTTAAACAGCGCCTGGCGGACGTCACAACACAGCTGTCTAGTGTACGAAGACTAAGCATAAAAATGAAATAATTAATGAAGATATTTTAATTTTTCGCCATGAGTCGTCTAAAATGGAACCAGTTTGACAACAGACCCCCTCCAGACATTTTAAAATAATAGACTGCGTGTTTCTTAGAATATGGTCAGTATGCAAAAATTGATTGAGAAACCGCTTGCGCACCTGTTACGTCCTGTTTTACTCCTGCGTCTGAAAAAAAGTTTCTTATCCTTCAATAAGTGTGGTCTTTCAGAATCTAAAAAAGATCCTTGGTGTTTATATTTCCTGAAAAGGGGCTGATTAGAATCCGGTCGGTCGTCATCCTCCAATATATAATTCTAAGTACTTCCGATGTAAGAGTATGGGATGCGATTATGAAATTTTATTGGGAACAGTGATGGAAATATAACGATAAAGATACAGTTATTTGAAAACACCAACAAGTATTAGTTAATGAGTGTGAGTTGGTTAGAAGATGGAGGATTGTTCGCAGTTGATTCTGTAAGGGTGTCCGGAGGACCGGTCGGTCATGACGTGATCGTAGACACGGTCTCTGAGGAAGTGAACAGAAAATCAACCTAACAACCGTTTCATTGCCCCCCCATAAGGTTTGGACACTGTCCTCATTGCCCGTTTCAACTACAGGTGCGGAGATGATGACTTCGATTTCTACTTGGGGGTCTGGTCATCGGGTACAATCGGTAGTGTGTCAGCCGAACAGATTGGTAGGCGTCCGCGGTTAGGTTAAAGTTTGGATTAATGAGTCGTAAAGGATTAAGCGTCAGGTTTGATAGCATTGTGGATAAGGAAGTTCGAAGGGGTAAAAATGTCTAAGACGATATATGGTCCTGACAATGGGTGGTGGAATTTCGTAGTTGTACACCTGGGCGGTATAGGATTATAAAGGAGCAATAGGTCACCGATTTGATTAGTTTGTCCCGAACACTGATGGTCTTGAAGAAACTTCTGGTGGGATGAAGAAGTTTGTATAATATTCCGTGCAGCTTTGTGCACCTGTTGAATAATACTCCTGAGCTTTGTGGCATATTCAGTAGCCAGTATAGGGTCTGGTGTAGGGAGAGGATAAAAGAAATCACATGGCAACCTCAGCTCCCGCCCGGTGCACAGAATATGGTGTGTGAAACCCGTGGAGGAGTGAATCAAAGCATGGTAGGCCGAGACAGAAAAATAGATGTCTATTCAGGTCGTGTTCGTGTCCGTCTTAAGTAAACACAAGCTATAGGTTTTGAGTGTACGGTTATTCCGTTCATCCAAGCCATTCCCTTCTGGTTAGTATAGAGTGGTACGGGTTTGTGAACATAGAGTATGGTCGAAACGTCTTGGAAGCGTTTAGAGTCGAATTTGGCGCCACAGTTGAAGTAGGAGGAAATTGGTGCGCCCTACCTACCAATCCATTTTCTTGTGATCGGACTGGTGACTGATTGTGCGTCCTGATGTAACAAAGGAGTAGCTTCGGTCCATTTCATAAAACAAAATATCATAACGAGAATATACTCATATCCTCTAACTGATATTAGGAGGGGACCAATAATATCTAACCCAACCCGCTTAACTGGAAACCCAGTACTCCTCGGTTGCATCGGATTTCAAGGATGTGGTATCGTGGATTTAAAAGAGGCCCATGTAGCACAGGATTGACAGGAGTGAAAGGTGGAAGTCCGGGGCTTGGGCCACCAAATTTGAGCACATGCGGCCAATTCCATGGGTTTCTGACCACAGTGACTTAACTCTTGGTGTAGGTCGCGTAGGAGGTTTTCAATCAATGAACCACGGACTACAGGGTGGAGATGGATTGTTCGGGGATCGCGGTGGAATAAAATGTCCTACTCCATGTTCAGGTAGGGCCATTGATAAAGCAGCAGTCGTGCGCCTTGGTGGACGCGACCATCTCTATTTCATTGGGTTTGTGTTTGCTTTGAGATATTTGGCGATAAATGAGAGCTCTGTCAGTGTCGCTTTGTTTGGCTGAGGCCCACATTTTCCTTGTCTATTTATTTCTAAATAGTGCATTAACGTTGGATTCCATCGTGTCCTCATCAGTCGTCTGAGGATCGAAAATACGAGATAGTGCGTCTGCATTTCGGTTTTTAGGACTTGGTCAATACTGACACTCAAAATCAAAATCTTGTAGGATTTCTTGCCGTCAGGCCAATTGATCACTGGGTCTTTGAGAGAACGTAACCATTGAAGGGTCTTATGAGCGGTGTGAAGCAAAAAACGTCGACCTCGAAGGAAATGTTGGAATCGTTAAATAAACGTAACTATAGCAAGCAGTTCGTGACAGAAGGTGCAATAATTGCGTTGTGGTTTCGAAAGGGTATTACTAGAAAAGGAAATAGGGTGTTCAAATTATAGTGTGTCTGCTTATGAAAGAACTGCCTCGATCACATAACCACTCCCGTTGGTATCAATTATAAAGGGTGTTGCATCTGGTTGAGTGTAAGGCAGTCCTAAGACCGGTGCTGAGCAGAGTGCTACCTTCAGAGAAGCAAAAGCGTCTTCGCACTCCATAGCCATTTAATTGGTCTACCTTTCTCCGTAATTTTACGCAGTGGTGCCGCTAGTTTGGCGAAGTTGCGGATAAACCAATGATAGTATGATACCTGTCCGATGAAGCTGCGTACTTCCGTTCGATTATGTCGGATAAGTCAACGTTGTATCTGCTCTGCCCAATCAGGGCGTGTGGAAATATATCCCGGTGAGATTCGATAACAAATGAAATGAACCTTGCTTCGTAAGAAAGTACAGTTGCTGGGGTTCAAAGTGAGCCCTGCGTCTTTAGAATTTAGAAATGTAGAATTTATATTTGGATAGCACCGGCAAGGCACTGTCTAAACAAACATAAGTAACGAAATGAAGTTATGTCAATGTGTGCAGATAAAATGTACAATTACTTAATAATGTAGACAAAACTTGTCATGCTAGGTCAACAGTTTGCAATGTTTTGAAATTAATAGTGAACAAGAAAGATAGACAGTGAAAAAACTCCTACCTTATAAATGAAAGCAGAGTTCAATAGGCCTTAATTTCCAAATAAAAGGTAGAAGAAAAAAACTGCTTAGGAAAATAAGGTCAGGTGGTAGAGTAAGGTAATACAGCAGTAGCATTTCAGAATAAGATAAGGAAACGTCGAGATGGCTCGTTCCCGATCACTTAGGCGTATGAAACAAAATCTTTTGAAAATGCGTCAATGAACTTGAGGCCTCAGCATCTTAGGATCCAGAAGTGAATTCAAATGATGTTTAGTATCCAACGAAACGTTAGAATTTTAGATTATGGACCACCGAATGTGTACGTCCGAATGACTTTATCGTTTTGATGACTGGTAATATGAGTAGAGATGATGGTTCATGGGGACTCGAGGTAGCGAAAACATAGTTTCAAGAGGGCCACTTAAATTCCCGATGGTCCTTTCTCTGATTTGTGGGAAAGCTACTGGGAAAAGATGAGGAAAATAAAAGTTAATCGAATCAGTGTTAAGATAAATGTGCAGTCTTCGCTTGAATGAAGATAGACTAGTTAACGACTAATTTCAATTGGCAAGTTATTCCAAAGAAAGCTATACCTAGAAGAAAAGAATAGAGAGTGTTTATACGTGCAGAATGCAGGGGGAGGTATAATTAGTATAGAATTCCTTAGGTTATAAGGAAGACTAACGGGGGCAATTCAGAAAGCTTGGGGAGAGTTAAGCTATTTTTTAGTCGGAAAAGGAGACAAAAGCCTGCTTCCAATCTCCTGACCCAAAGAAATTTTAGCTTCGTCAGCTGGCATCTGGTTGAGTAGGTAGTTGTTGAAAGAGCCGGAAACAATAGTTTTTTGTGAAACCTCTTTGGACATTTTCGATTTTTGAACGGCTAAATTCGTTCATTTAACCGAAAAAAGAACAGCAAAATTCAAGAATGAGAAGCACAAATATACGATAAAGATTTAATTTAATTTCAGGAAGGTATAAATAATAAGAAATAAAGTCGCAAATCTGAGCAGCTTTGGCCGTAATTCTATCGGCATGAGGTGAAAAATCTAATTTATTGGCCCAATTCCTTGATGGAGGAACATTCAGTCATAGGGCAACCTTCAAAATAACAGATTGAGGCAGCTTTACAGGCCCAAAGCTAATGTACCGACACTTAGAAGGTGAGAACACCATTAGCCATGTGGAGCTCCAGGCCGAAAGAGCGTTTAAGTCCGAATGAATTTGTTATAGGAATCGTTCGGTCGTAGAGTTCGAGAAGGAATACAAGTATTTGAGGTCATCAGCATAAATAAAAGATTGAGAATGTTTTACTATTAACGAAATATCATTTATATACAGTAAGAACAACAGAGGATCTAATACGGTACCTTGAAGAACACCACTAACAATCGGGGTAACACTTGATTATGGGGACCCCACTGAAACCTTTTGTTTTCGATCATTTAGGTATGATCTAATAAAGTCAGTAAGAAGACTACGAAATCCTATAGCTTCTAGTTTAGCTTTAAGGCGTCTATGAGGCACTTTATCAAATGCCTTACTAAGGTTGAACTATACAGTGTCATATTATTCACCTGACATAGCCTCATATCTCGTTCTCAACTTTTAACGGATTTATTTGTTTCTTGCTATCTTTATTGGCTAAAATGCTGAAAAAGTTTTGAATTTCTAGTCTTAAGACAACTACAACTTGCTATCCCTATAAACCCTCGTAGACAACGTAGAATTATAAAGCGTTAAGATAGAATTTAGGTAGAAATTTCAAAAAAATTATTTTACCCTGCGTATCCTGCGTAGATCTTACTCTTATTTTCGACGAAAGATAAAAACCAACAAGCTCAATTCGTCGTAAACTACATGCCTCGGGACCAAAACGATGCTTGAATACACCTAGCAGTTTCAATATTGACTCAAATGTACAACCCATAGTTAAAGCTTAACAGCTAGATCTGTCCGCTTTACAGAACTGCAACGACTTCATTATGAAGTTTGGATCCATTTTGTCGATACTCGGCAACCTGTTCGATGGTAACATATCTGATGTTCCCTCTCACGATTGCAGGCGTCTCGATTCGCTTGTTCACTTGGTCGCCAGCGAGGCTTTTGATAGACAGAAACGTAATCACAATTTTTCCCCTAAAAAATGCTCCCATACACAGATGCCCAGTTGACGTTGCTATGGACTTTTTGTATTTGAATGGTTTCAACTACAAAATAGTGGAAGCAAAACGCCTCTCTTCGCGTAGCAAGAATCCTCCTTTACTAGTTAAATTGTTGTCAACAGTTGAGATTGACTCAATCTTTGCTCCACGAGGTCGCACTTCTCGCTATTTGGAAATGACAAAATGTTTCCTTTGTCGAGATCTTACACCAATGGAGCGAAGAAATGCGTCCTTCTTATCATCAATGTCTCAACCTAATATTCATTAGTCTGGTCGTATTTCCACTAACGTCAATGCAACAGCTAATTCATCTTCTCAGATGTCTAGTTCAGTCAGCCCCTCCACTCAACCTTCTACTTCGTCTCCCTCGCGGCCGAATACTGCAATCTCCGGCGCTTTCAGCCCGCCTGTAATGTCTGCGACCCCGTCTAAAGCATTTATACCGTCTAACCCGTCTTATCTTAACCCTCGAGAGTCGTGCACCACTTGTCAAATTTTATGACCGCCTTTTGTACCTTGGCAACCCACACGGTTTCTCTGTATACCGCACTTAATTTTACGTTACAAATAGGGTACTCAAAGGCCCATGCCTATTTCCCTCAATAAATTGAATTGAATTGAATTGAATTGAAAAGCACATAGACTGCCAGTTTACCATCTTAAACGTAATTCTCCAGGCCTCTCCGGGAAATTTCCCGAGCCACATCGCATAAATAACCTTCTTCAAATACAAAATCCACAATCATTTAAATTTAACTTATTTAACCCTCCACAAGCTAGCTCGTCCCATAACCCCACGGGTCATCTTATACCCTCAATTATATCACCTAAGGCAGGTTTTCCGAAGGACGTAAATTTAGCCAAGACCCAAAAGCAAGATAGCGCAGGTCTCAGTAATCGCATACTGCCCTCTCCAAAACTAAGCAAGCCTCTCCAACAGGCAAATAACCCTAACCATGTAAACCGATATATAAGACCTGACTTTCCAGCATTTAATTCTTATAGCTGCTTGCCATCTCCCACCAACCCCTATATTCCATCTAACTTCCCGTCATTCCGTTTTAACTACCAACAGGCATATCTCGGTCGTAACCCCTATGGTGGTTCGATACCGGAAAGTTTTATTCCAACACCTTTCAGATATCCCTCTCAGCCTTTTGTTAATGACGTTCTATATACCAATCGTTATGGCGCAGTTGGCAATTACCCTCCAAGCCACAATAACTTCCAACTTAATAACCTACCTCCACATTTTTTAATTTATAACGATAACCCTAGTTTGGATACTCGAACTACCCTAGATGTCATATTACTTAATAATAGATCTGTTATAAATAAGATGGCCCAACCTAGAGCCATTGCTTTCGAGTAAATGCCTGATGTTTTATGTGTAACTGAATCTTGGACCCATCCCTTAATTTCCGACTCTTTGCTTGTCATAGACCAGTACGATCTCTACTGTCAAGACCGCACTAGAAAGCGTGGTGGTGGTTGTCTTCTCTATATTAAAGCTTCATTTAAGCACTTCCCGTTTGATGTAGACGTCACGTCATTCTCTGGTAATTACTGCTTCGAATCCATTATCCTGTCGCCCTGGCAAAAGGCTATTCTCGGATGTATTTACTACCCGCCTAATTCATCATCCGATAATGATGTGAAACTTTTTTAAATGTTTAAATTGGTTTCGGAGTCCAATTTTAACATTGAAATAATCGCTGGGGATTTTAATGTTCCAGAAATTGACTGGATTTCAAACATTTGTCCACCCAGATTTTAGCCTTTCCTAGATACCATTAATTTCTCTAATTTGTCACAGCTTGTCCGTTCTTCAACGAGAGACAAGCATATTTTAGATCTGATTTTCACAAATGACATTGCTCCCCTCTTCGTTGATTTTAAGCAGGGCCTCTTCCAAAGTGACCATACATTAATTCACTGTTGCTTACCATTTGTCTCATCGAGAAGTGCTAGCGCCGTTCGTACCTATCATAATTTTGACCTCGCAGATATGAGCTTAATTAAAAACTTTTTGGACTCATTGGATTGGCAGCATCTCTCCTCCATGAGCGATACAGCAAGTCTTTCTAACTTAATGTCAGTCATTTTAAATAACATCCTGGAAATTGTGCCAATCAAAATTGTCAAGCACTACACTTCTGAATCCACCGTCCCCCACTTTCTTTTGCCAAGACTAAAGAAATTGAGGAAGCAATTAAAAGATCAATATACTAGTTCGTTATCTGTAAATCTAAGGATTGCAGGGATTTTTGAATTAGCCTCTAAGATTCGGCTTGAACGGGACAGTCAGAGGGAATCATGCGCACTCAGTGAGCCAAACTCTGCAAAATCTGTTGCTCAACTGTTCCGCCGTCGATCCTGCTCTAAACGAGGTTATGAAATACCTCCATCACTAAATGAAACTAAGAAATTCGTTCTCGAGGACTCTGAGAAGGCAGAATTGTTTAGTGCATTCTTTGCAAATCATCTTACGATGGAATCTGAACCGGTTCCGACGTTTCAGGCATCCTCATTTAATGTTATCAGTACCATTGATTTCTCCATAGAACTAATTCGTAAGCAAATAATGCGTCCGAAAAACTCGCACTCTTCGGGGACTGATGGTATTCCAAACTCAGTTATTAAGAGTGCCGAGCTTTCCCCGACTGCTTAGCCATGTATTCTCAGTTTATCTTTTAAACGGATTCTTTCCTGACTCATGGAAGACATCTATTATTCTTCCTGTCTTCAAGTCGGGATCTCGTTCGGACGTAAATAATTATCGAGGCTATCACAAAATCCCGGCTCTAGCAAAACTTCTTGAAAAAATTATTTTTAATCAAATTCTCGACTTTTGCTTAGAAAATAAGCTCTTAAGCGACTCACAATATGGTTTTCTACCTGGGAGATCATGCGAAGTGTGTCACTTAGCCTTTCTTAACCTCGTCACTTCCCTTCGTAATGAGCAGCAGTCAGTGGTTGTGATCTTCTTTGACCTGAGCAAAGCCTTTGACAAGGTACCGCACAGACGTCTTCTGGTGAAACTGGAAGCCCTTGGCATCCGGCCTCCTCTCCTTAATTTCATTGGTTCCTACTTGTCTAACCGCAGCCAGAAGGTCTAAGTAGGTAAAAGCTACTCGACGCCTCAACCGATCACGAGTGGCGTTTTTCAAGGCACGGTTCTAGGTTCCCTTCTTTTCATTCTGCAAATAAACGAAATTTCAACTTTACACAAAAATCCACAAAATTTTGTTTACGCTGACGATCTCAAGTGCATTTATTCATTTTCTAAAGACACTGCCAATAGCTGCATTGATAAAATCAACACTAATCTACTTATGCTCTCACGTTGGAGCTGTACTTGGCAGATGGCGTTTTCTTCATCCAAGAGCAGTTTCATGTGTTTTGGCCCCACTAAGCTTCCTGGACCCCTCGTATTTCAAAATAGTACACTTTTAGAACGATCAACCATAAAAGACTTAGGTCTAAGTTTCACGAACAAGCAAGCATTATCGCTTCATGCAGATCGAATTTCTGCAAAGGCTGCACAGATATGTGGTTTTATATCGCACAATTTCTTCCTTCCGGGAATAAAGTTAAACCTGTACCGCATATTTGTTCTTCCTATTCTATAATACGGCTGTCCCCTCTTTGGGCTGATGAAGGCCTCTGACCGCAGTAAGATTGAAAAGGTTTAGAGGGTTTTTACTCGAAGACTATTTTCTCTTCCTGGATCCAGTATCTCTTATACGGATAGATGCCAGTTAGCAAACATTAAATTTCTGTGGGTTAGAAGACTCGAAGCCGGTCTCTGCTTCCTGTTTCGCGTGAACTCTAGCTAAACCTCCCACGTATTAACGCTCTCACTCCGGTTGATCGACCCTATGCCACTCGTAATTCCTCCATGATCATTTCACCACCCCTTAGTTCCACAGTTTTTTGCCTCTAAATATGCTTTCATATGGAATTATCTTCCACTGCAAATTAGGTTGTCGTCCACATTAGCTATTTTCAAAACAAAGTTACGCAAACATTTAACTTCGGAAGATATAAAGTCCTTATTGTCTGTTTCCTTCCCAAACTCGCATTTTTTGGATTTCGAAAAGGGTCCTCCTGGTATTTGAGGCAGCTCCCTTGATATTATATTGGTCTCTTATTATATTTCCATCATCCTCTGCAGAGTCAATCTTTGCATTCACTTTTTCGCCCCCCTTCCGTTTAAACTAGCATCGCCAACACCTGACAACCTTGTTGAGGATCAAGGCGGGTTCTGATGGTTTTGCCTCTTCGATTGGTTGACTATGCAGTCGGCAAGGTCGCATCTCGATGATGATCTCATGACCTCTACTGCCCCTTTACGTTTTGACCCTGGTGTCCACGATGACTTCATCCTCTCTCACCTCCACTGGTGGTTACAAACAGTAGCTCTGACTGCTATATTATCTCTCACAGGACAAGGAGCGTTCCTAACCCTCATTCGTTGTCAGCAACATCACAGCACTATCCCATTGCATCTAGCTATTAATTTTTTAATGAAGCAGTTTTTTTCTCCTAATTTTTTTTAAATTGGCGGCTCGCCGAACTCCGCCTCCGATTTAACCGTAGGAGTTCTTTTTTACTGCTTCTTTTCTAGTTCACCGTTTATGTTAAAGATTGATGACTATTGTGTTAAAAATGGCAAATCGTTCTGAATCGGATATGCCTACCATATTGTTCATTTCTGCTGTTAGTATGGCTGCTCACATAGTGAAGCAATTATCCACTTTGTATTTATTTATACCGCGATACTAAGTTTGAAATGATGGGGCTCTCTGGGCCCTAAATATACAATTTATTTATTTATATAACTTCTACAGATAGATGATCATTACGAAGAGAGATTAGTAGATTTAGAAAAGACATGTGGCAGGTTTTACAAGAGCGGTCCGGAAAAAAGCCGTGTTGGGAAAATTTGATAATTGGATTAATTATGCAAAAATCCGCGATTTGTTTTGCAATTAATTTTTTGAAGTGTTTACCAAGATAGGGTGTTTTATTAACACCGTGACAGTTATGAATGTCAGCTCGGGAACCAGAATTAAAAACTGGTATTATAATAGAAGTTTTCCAATAATCGGGGAAGAAACATTTTTCGAGAAATACTGAGAAGAATTTGCTTAGTAGAGGTGGTAAATCGCTTAACCATTTAATAAGTGAGTTTGGAATGTTATCAGCTCCAACCAAATGTGCATTTTTAGGTGAGCTATTTCTTTTTGAATACGTAAAGGCGAGAAATTAATGGTTGGTAGTAGTGAATTTGAATTTGAAAGATGAGAAAATGAGGGAGTGAGGCTAGGTTCAGTGGTAAAGTGGTTGGCAAAAACGAATTTAACAATTCTGCTTTGCCCAAATCCTCTGTAACTAGATTTTTGTTACAGTCAAGTAAAGGCGGAGTTACTTTCCGAGGCTTAGCCGATGAGTGCTGTGAGTACCAGTTTTAAGAAAGTGTTATGTTCCTCGATTGTACAACCGAAACTAAATAAATAAATTGTATATTTAAGGTTTAAAGGGCCCCATCATTTTAAACTTAGTATCGCAGTATAAATAAATACAAAGTGGATAATTGCTGCACTTTGTGAGCAGTGAGGGATTTCAAAGGCGTAAGCCTATTTTTCTCAAATACACTGAACTGAACTGAACAGCCATATGAACGGCAGAAATGAGTAATAGGGTTGGCATATCCGATTCAGAATGATTCGCCATTTTTAAAACAACAGTCAACAATCTTTGGCATATACGTGAACTTGAAAAGAAGCAGTAAAAAAACTCATAGGGTTTAATCGGAGGTGGAGTTCGGTTAGCCGCCAAATTATAAAAAACTAGGAGAAAAAACTATTTCACAAAAAATTATAGCTAGATGAAATAGGATAGTATGGTAATTTTTCTGTCAACGTATGAGGGTTCGGAACGTTCCTTGTTGGGTGAGAGATAATATAACAGTCAGAGCTACTGTTTATTACCACCAGTGGAGGTGAAAAAGGAGGAAATCATCGTGGACAACAGGGTCAAAATGAAGTGGGGAAAGAACAGGTCAAGAGATCATCACCGAAATGCAACCTCGCTGACTGCATAGTCCACCAAAAATGAGGTGAAACCATCAGAACCTGCCACGATCATCAACATATCCCGGAGACCATCGTCAGGGTTGCAAAATCAGAGGAAAGTATCAAGGTTCAATTCAATTCAATTCAATTTATTGAGGGAAATAGGCATGGGCCTTTGAGTACCCTATTTGTAACGTAACATTAAGTGCGGTATACAGAGAAACCGTGTGGGTTGCAAAGGTAAAAAAGGCGGTCATAAAATATGACAAGTGGTGCACGACTCTCGAGGGTAAAGATAAATTCCTCATCGCTCAGGCTCGTTGCGGAATATAAAACTGTCAAGGTTCCTCTTAAAGCTTTCCAGCGATGGTGACATCACAACGTCTTCAGGGAGGGCATTCCATGGTTTAATCACTCTGACCAAGAAGGAGAATTTGCGCACATCCAGTCTCGCCTGCTGGACACGCAGTTTCAATGGGTGACCTCGGAGATGGGTCGTGGTGGCAAATTCAAATAAGTCCGAGAATTCCAGGGAACAATCCAATCCCTTCACAATGCGGAATGTCTGCAGGAGTTCACCATGCATTTTCCTATAACTCAAAGGGAACAGATTAAGATTCATTAGGCGGGTTGGATATGGCAAGGAGCTTTGACTTCTAACCATTTTGGTGGTTTCACTCTGTACTCTTTCGAGGCAGTTCTGATCTTGAACTGTCCAGGGTTTCCACGTGTGCATAGCATTTTCCAAATGCGGCCTAATGAATGTTCCAAAAGTCTTAGCGAAAAGATCTTCATCGAAATCCAAAAAGGCTCTTCTGATGGCATGCAACACCGAAATTGCGCTCTTCGCCACTTTCAAGCAGTGAGACGATGGTTTTAAGGTGGTGGTCGTCAGCACACCAAGGTCCTTTTGGGTTTCTACGTCTTTTAAGGCTTCACCTTTGAGAAAGTAACTTCTACTTTCAGCAGATCCAGATGGGTTACCTAAGCGAAGTATTGTACACTTATCGACGTTGAACCGCAAAAGCCAATGATTCGACCACTCCTCCAACCGAGTTAGGTTGATCTGCAGTTTATCTTCGTCAGCAGGGCTCTGGATTACATTCCAGATTTTAATGTCATCAACAAACATTGCTGCTTCTCAGTCGAGATTCCTGACACAATCTTTTACGTATATTAAAAACAGTATTGGCCCTTGTACTGAGCCCTGAGGAACCCCACTCTCGACCGCAGCAGAATTTGACCTCTCTTGGCCGATGCACACAACCTGGCGCCGACCCACGAGGAAGTTTTCAATCCACTTGAGGAGGTTACCTCTGATTCCAATTCTTTCTAGCTTGTATAGTAGTCTCTCGTGCGGCACAGTATCGAAGGCCGTTTGAAAGTCAATGAAGGCAATGTGAACCGCGTGTCTATCTTCAAGTGCTTGGATCCACCTCTGGAGCGAATACAGCAAATTCGTTGTGCATGATCTTCCTTTTCTGAACCCGTTTTGACAGCTTGATAACAAATTATGAGTCTCTAGGAATTTCACCAATTCGCTCTTGATGATCCTTTCCATAATCTTGCCGAGGATGCATGTCAAGCTTCTGGGCCTGTAGTTTGTCACTGACGCCCGGCTACCACGTTTGTACAAGGGAGTTATATGTGCCAGCTCCCAATCGAAAGGAAGTGTTCCGGAGTCAAAGGACTTATGAAAGAGCACTGACAGAGGTGCGGAAAGTTCATTGGCGAGTTCTTTCAGAAGCTTGGGTGGAAGCTCGTCTGGTCCTGGGGATTTCGACTCCTTTAGTTCTTTAAATTCCTTTTGTAACAGAAATTCTGAGAAACGTATGTGGCGGGTTATCCACTGAGGGACGAATGAACCTTGCCTCGTTTGAGAAGACTGAGCGGTAAAACTGTGAAAAGTACTCGGCTTTTTCCCTGTTTTCAGAAATTTTGACGCCCACGGCAGTCTTAATCAGCGGTATTTGATGTTTATTCCTTGTACATCTATGGAGGTAACTGTAGACGAACTTTGGATTCTGCGTTGCCTTTTGCAGCAAAGTCGTCTCAAATTCTCTTCGCGTTTTAAGAATAAGGCTTCTCATTTTGTTTCTCTGTGTTTTATACTTATTAAAATAGGCGACATGATTAGACTCGCAATATGTTCTCCACAACTTGTGCTTCCTGTTTATTTCCCTTTTTAAGTTGCTGTCTAGCCACCCAGGACGCTTGCTGTGATGGACACTCGTTAGCGGGCAGTGGTTGTCCATAAGTTGCAGAAGAACATTTCGGAAGGACTCCCAATCTTCGTTCACGGTGCTCGAAAACATTGAGGTCCAGTTGATGTCTGTTTAATCTGCTCGCATCTGATGAAAGTTTCCTCGCCAAACGTTACGCCGTTTTTCCTCTAAAGCAGGCGCAACGGAGAATAAGGAGTAGTCCCACATAAGCACCACATGATCACTACGACCGAGCGGAGGCATTGAAATAATCTCGTCAATGCTGCCTGATGTTTTCGTGAAAACCAGGTCAAGACAGTTAGCCCTTTGTCCTTCACGTGTTCGGGTGGGGAAAGGGACATGCTGTGTGAGGAGTGCATTCAAGGTCTTTTGCAGAAAAACATAATCAAAAGTTGATTTCGGGCATGATGATTGAACAGTGCTCCAGTTAATTCCTGGTGCGTTGAAGTCACCCATAATCATGACATTAGGTCGACTGGAGAAATTTTCTAATTGTTCCAACAAGTGGGTGTCCGCGACTCGGTCTATCCTAGGTGGCCGATAGACAATGAGGACATCCAGACATGGAGAGCCCAGAGCCTTGATGTTTCACCATATGGCTTCCATGCTGCATGCAAACTTGCTCGTCTTGTCGGACACTATTAGCACGGGTTTCGCATACACAATTATTTCACTACCCTGTCGGTTTTCTCTGTCCCTCCGATATATTTGGTATCCAGACAATGTTATTTCGCTATCTCGAATACTGCCCGACAGCCAGGTTTCGGTTACTGCTATCACATCCGGAGATACTTCGGCAAGGCAAATTTTAACTCATCAAGTTTTGATAAAAGGCTTTGTGCATTTGTATACAAGCAATTCAATTTCGCGCTGACCAAATTTTCTGTTGCGTTTGTCAATTTTATGGGCCCTGATGGTTTTGGAGTTAGTGAGGTGGCTGCCGTTGTCCTCAGAACAATCGGTTGGTTCAATGGAAAATTCATAATCTTTTGAACTACCTTCCCCTTGAAAATAGCCAGATTGTGTTCGCCAGCCTTCAGTCTTGATTGTAGTTTCAAGACAAGTTCCCGGCTTTTCAGCCTTTCCGCAGGGGAGTAGTCCGGTTGAAAAAAACCTCTATGCGAGTGACGAGGTTAGTTTTTTTGGATAGGATCGCCTTGATTTGGTCTTTGCTCTCTAGCATTATTTTCAGAGGTCGCGGTCGCGGCGTTCCTAGGCTGTCTTCAGACTTTTGCCGATCCGGAATGCTTTAATAACTTTTACTTCCACGCCCGGTGGGAGCAACTGGTTTAGGAGACCATTAAACGAAGCAAGGTCTTCGGCGACATGGTCTTCTGGTCGGACTGCAGTTGACTCGTGCAAACCCTGAATAACTTAACACTGTTGTCGGTCCTGGTGCTTGGAATTTTCACTTCCTCCTAAGTTCTCCTTAGGGGCACGAGAACGGTTTACAGAGCTCTCGTTGGGATTTAGTCTACCTCTGACCATACTCTCATCTGAAGGCTTCAATGAATCCATCAGAGTTGATTGTGATTTTGTCCTACTGTTGTGGTTTGTCCCCATTGCAGCTTGCCACGCGTTTGTTTCTTCGAATTCAACTACGGGCTCTTTAGAACACCCAAGATAGCAGGATGAGATTTGTGGTTTGCTCTGGTCGTCGTCCGTAGGATTCAGAGACTGTGTTCCCGTTATCCGGTCATTATGGGTGATCGAGTCCAAACATTGTGAGCTGTATTCAATTCAATTCAATTCAATTCAATTTATTGAGGGAAATAGGCATGGGCCTTTGAGTACCCTATTTGTAACGTAAAATTAAGTGCGGTATACAGAGAAACCGTGTAGGTTGCAAAGGTACAAAAGGCGGTCATAAAATTTGACAAGTGGTGCACGACTCTCGAGGGTTAAGATAAATGCCTCATCGCTCAGGCTCGTTGCGGAACATAAAACTGTCAAGGTTCCTTTTAAAGCTTTCCAGCGATGGTGACATCACAACGTCTTCAGGGAGGGCATTCCATGGTTTAACCACTCTGACAGAGAAGGAGAACTTGCGCACATCCAGTCTCGCCTGCTGGACACGCAGTTTCAATGGGTGACCTCGGAGATGGGTCGTGGTGGCAAATTCAAAGACGTCCGAGAATTCCAGGCAACAATCCAATCCCTTCACAATGCGGAATGTCTGCAGGATATCACCACGCATTTGCCTATAACTCAAAGGGAACAGATTAAGATTCATTAGGCGGGTTGGATATGGCAAGGAGCTTTGACTTCTAACCATTTTGGTGGCTTTCCTCTGGACTCTTTCGAGGCAGTTCTGATCTTGAACTGTCCAGGGTTTCCAGGCGTGCATAACATATTCCAAATGTGGCCGAATGAATGTTCCAAAGGTCTTAGCATCAAGATCTTCATCGAAATCCAAAAAGGCTCGTCTGATGGCATGCAACACCGAAATTGCCCTCTTCGCCACTTTCGAGCAGTGAGACGATGGTTTTAAGGTGGTGGTCATCAGCACACCAAGGTCCTTTTGGGTTTCCACGTCTTTTAAGGCTTCACCGTTGAGAAAGTAACTTCTACTTTCGACAGATTAAGACGGGTTGCCTAAGCGAAGTATTGTACACTTATCGACGTTGAACCGCAAAAGCCAATGATTCGACCACTCTTCCAACCGAGTTAGGTTGATCTGCAGTTTATCTTCGTCAGCAGGGCTCTGGATTACATTCCAGATTTTAATGTCGTCGGCAAACATTGCTGCTTCACAGTCGAGATTCCTGACACAATCGTTCACGTATATAAAAAACAGTATTGGCCCTAGTTCTGAACCCTGAGGAACCCCACTCTCGACCGCAGCAGAACTTGACCTCTCTTGGCCGATGCACACAACCTGGCGCCGACCCACGAGGAAGTTTTCGATCCACTTGAGGAGGTTACCTCTGATTCCAATTCTTTCTAGCTTGTACAGCAGTCTCTCGTGCGGCACAGTATCGAAGGCCGTTTGAAAGTCAATGAAGGCAATGTGAACCGCGTGTCTATCTTCAAGTGCTTGGGTCCACCTCTGGAGCGAATACAGCAAATTCGTTGTGCATGATCTTCCTTTTCTGAACCCGTGCTGTCAGCTTGATAACAAATTATGAGTCTCTAGGAATTTCACCAATTCGCTCTTGATGATCCTTTCCATAATCATGCCAAGGATGCATGTTAAGCTTATGGGCCTGTAGTTTGTCACTGACGCCCGGCTACCACGTTTGTACAAGGGAGTTATATGTGCCAGCTCCCAATCGAAAGGAAGTGTTCCGGAGTCAAAGGACTTATGAAAGAGCACTGACAAAGGTGCGGAAAGTTCATTGGCGAGTTCTTTCAGAAGCTTGGGTGGAAGCTCGTCTGGTCCTGGGGATTTCGACTCTTTTAGTTCTTTTAATTCCTTTTGGATCAGAAATTCTGAGAATAGTATGTGGCTAATGCTTGCAGTCGGCTGTAACAAGTTGTAGTTGTTGATACTTTCGGTGCTTTAGTCACTGCCTTTTTAACTTGAATATTGCTAAGCGTATTTCGTCGAGTAATGTTATCTTGCAAGAGCTTCCTTAAGTCTGCAAGCTCATTTTCCAGTTTTTGAACTCTTAGTAAAATATAAGAACATCTTACGCAAGATTCGTCCTCGTAGCTGACGGATTTGGCTGCCATTACGCTTTTTCGCGCTTTGCTGGTTTTTGGTTGTAAGTATAAACTGATTGAGTGCCAGTCGTGGATGTCGAAGCCAGTTCAACAGGCTTTCCTTTAAAGGAAGTTCCGTGACTGGTTCTGTTGCTAGCAAACAATCGTTTTAGTCCATAAATGTTAAACCACTGCGTAAAAGTATGTTTTCCTTTGAGCGTATAATGAAAATTTCCGACTGGCTTTGGAGTATGGCGAGTATTTAATGTAATATGAGCGAAAATGTTTATACTTGTTCAAAAACGCTTTTGAAAAATACTATAAACGGTATGAAGGATATTCAGGAACGACTCAGCCGTTCGGAGATGTCGAAGGTCCTGGATAACTTCAGATCTTCACGAGATTGTACACGTTTGGTTCCCTGAATGGTTGTCAGTTTTTATTGGTGCCGAGCCTGCGCAGTCAACTTGATGAACAACTTGATGATAAACAAATTCCAAGTTGATCCGTTTTATGACGCATTTCGGCACAAGAAAGAATTCCAGATGAACAGGAAGCAAATAAGTACATGCAGTTGAAACAGTATTGTCCGGAACAGTCCTAGTGAAGTGGTAACGAAGATCAACTTGTCCAAGTTGGAGAACAAATAATTGGTGGTGCTTATAGGGTCTTCAAGGATGATTTTGTTGTCAGGAGTTGGCGATGTGAGTTTAAAAGGAGTGGACGAAAAAAAGTGAATGAAAAGATTGACTCTGCCGAGGATGATGGAAATATTTTAAGAGACCAATATAATATCAAGGGAGCTGTCTCAAATGCCAGGAGACACATTTTAAAAATCCAAAAAATGCGAGTGTGGGAAGGAAACAGACAATAAGGACTTTATATCTTCCGAAGCTAAATGTTTGTGTTATTTTGTTTTGAATATAGCTAATTTAGGCGACAACTTATTTTCAGTGGAAGATTATTCCATATGAAAGCATATTTGGAGGCAAAAAACTGAGACCGGTTAGTTAAGGAGGTAAAGGGTGGTGAAATTATCATGTAGAAATTCCGAGTGGCATAGGGTCGATCTACTGGAGTGAGAGCGTTAATTTGTGGGAGATTTAGCTAGATTTAACGCGAAAAAGGATGCGGAGACAGGCTTCGATTCTTCTAACCGACAGAAATTTCGTGTTTGCTAACTTGCATTTATCCATATAGTGGATACTGAATCCAAGAAGAGAAAATAGTATTCGAGTAAAAACCCTCTCAAATTTTTCAATCTTACTGCGGTCAGAGGCGTTCATTAGCTCAAAAGGTGGACAGAACTATTCTAAGACAGGAAGAACAAACATGCGGTACAGGGTTAACTTTATTTCCGGAAGGAAGAAATTATGTGATATAAAACAACATATCTGTGCAGCCTTTGCAGAAATTCGATCTGCATGAGGCGATAATGCTAGCTTGTTCGTGAAACTTAGACCTAAGTCTTTTATGGTTGATCGTTCTAAAAGTGTACTATTTTGAAATACGAGGGGTCCAGGAAGCTTAGTGGGGCCAAAACACATGAAACTGCTCTTGGATGAAGAAAAATCCATCTGCCAAGTACAGCTCCAACGTGAGAGCATAGATGCTTTTGGAAACCCTATAGCTGACGCTAAGTTGACGGCTGATAGCTTCAATGCTTTCTTGTCTAGAACTTTCAGTGAACATTCGGTCGCCCCCTTTCCAAACGTCCGGGTTTGGACCGGTAACGTCCTCGAAAACATAACTTTTACCCTCTGGGACGTAACCGTAGCCATTCGGCGTTCTCGCCAATCTTACAGTCCTGGACCAGATGGCGTCCCGGTCAGCGTTCTAAAGGCGGATGCAAATGATATATTTCCGTCATTTCTGTATAAGATATTCAATCTTGCTCTTGAAAGTGAAACCTTCCCTATTTTTAGAAGGAATCGCACATTTTGCCTATACCCAAACACGGCAGAACTACGTCATTTGACGACTTTAGGCCAATAAATACACTGCCAGCAGCCTCGAAGATATTAGAGACCTTGATTAAAGACAAGTTGATGCGTCACCTAACAGAGAATAACCTACTTAATGCGGCTCAGCATGGGTTTCTCGAAAAAGATCTTGTGACACCTGCCAGCTCTTTTTACTTTGATCTTGTGCTACAATCTAGAGATAGTGGTTTTGCAATTTACACCGTTTATTTCGACTTCACGAAGGCTTTTTGATCGTGTTGACCACGATCTCCTCCTGCTGAAACTTACCTCCTTCGGCATAGGTAACAAGCTTCTGAACTTAATATCCTCCTATTTGAATGATCGCGCACAACGGGTAAAAATTTCCAATGTTATCTCCAACCCCACGCACGTGAGGAGTGGCGTTATTCAGGGTAGTGTACTCGGCCCGCTTCTATTTTGCCTTTTTGTGAACGATGTTCCTGATTGTTTTCAGTATGGTAGGCCCTTTATGTACGCTGATGATTTAAAAGTTGCCTATCGTTATAAACCGGTCGATCGCCACATTGTGCTTGAGCTCTTAAAAAAGGATCTTCAAGCCTTCGCTCAGTGGTGTCGCACATGGCGCCTTTCGCTCTCTTGGCACAAATGCTCCGTTATGGTTAGTTGTGACAACCATCAGCCTCATCTGAGCATAGACGGTCATGACTTAAATGTGCCCGGGTTTATAACGGATCTGGGCATATCATATTCTAGTAGTCTTAATCTGTCAGAGCACTGCGCCGTGATTGTCTCTAAAGCACGCCAAACCACCGGGTTTATTCTCAGAAATTTTAAAAACCCTCAATATTAGGACCAGCCTTTATAAAATGTATGTCAGATCTAGTCTGGAATACTGCTCGTTTCTATTTAGCCTTCTGCACGCGAGTGAACGGAGGAAGATAGAATCAGTCCAGCACTTCTTTACTAAAAGAGTTATTACTTCAGAGCACAGAAACCTGTCCTACCAACAACGCTGTGAGCTTACAAGCCTCGACCCATTGTGGCTTCGTAGATTACAGAAGGGACAATTTTTTCTGTTCAAGCTTTTAAACGGTTTTACCTTTAACCCCCTTACATCCCTGAGGCAGCTCGACCACTATCGGCGCACCAATCATAGAGATGTATTCTTATTTCTTCCTTTGGCACGCACCGTTAAATACCGTCAGTTTTCTTCGGTAAATGCTATAGCAATCTGGAATAAACTACCCAGAAGTATTAAAATTCAGCAAAACTATCCTTTGTTTACGAGAGCTGTCACTAGTTTTCTACATTCAGGACACCTTCCGCGAATTTTGGGTGCTGATTCTCTGGAAGCTCTTTTCCGTTCTGATGGCATCCACGGACTCTGAATCCTATGCCGGACTTCATGCTGAAGGCAATATTGCTGGCTCTGCAGTCCGTAATCGGGTTATTCCTCAGTCTACAGCTAGCAGCCGCTCGCCGGCATACTTGCTGCTAGTACAGAAGACCAGATCCACAGCACCGAAAGGAGAAGTACTACACTGTGCACCTGTGTCAACACTTCCCTGTCCTAAACTTTAATCTGTTCAACAAGCTGCAGTTTTTTCTCCTGAAAATACTTTAAAGAACGATCAGGAGTTTTTTTCACTGTCAGCTGGACCCCTTACTGTATATATCCCTTTTGACTTTGCCTGAAAACTGGCAATAAATAAAATAATAAATAATAATAATAAGTAGATCAGTGTTGATTTTATCAACGCAACTATTGGCAGTGTCTTTAGAAAATGAATAAATGCACTTGAGATCGTCAGCGTAAACGAAATTTAGTGAATTTGTGAGTAAAGTTGAAATTTCGTTTATGTACAGAATGAAGAGAAGGGGACCTAGAACCGTGCCTTGAAAAACCTCACTCGTGATCGGCTGAGGCGTCGAATAGCTATTACCTACAGACCTTCGGACTGCAGTTAGACAAGAAGGAACCAATGAAGTCAATGAGAGGAGGCCCGATGCCGAGGGCTTCCAGTTTCACCAGAAGACGCCTGTGCGGTACCTTGTTAATGGCTTTGCTCGGGTCAACATATATCACAACCACTGACTGCTGCTCATTACAAAAGGAAGTGACGAGGTTAAGAAAGGCTAAGTGACACACTACGCATGATCTCCCAGGTAGAAAACCATATTTGCTTTAAAACTAACTTGCAAAACTTATTATTTTTATCTCTGTCTGTTAGTAGTATGTTTTTTTTCCATTTTTAACATCATTTATGCTCTATGTTATTCGAATGTGCAATGAGCCGCACGTCTAGGTTTTGATATAGCTTTATGGAAACGAATGGTACTACCGGTTTCATACAGCTAGATCAAACATAATCAACACTATGATATATAATACAAATATGAAGACTGTATGACTGCATTGAAAGTTTCTTACCGTTGAACTCTACTTGCTCCTAACCTATTTTCACCTTTTTAGCAATCAGTCAACTAAGTCTAATTATTCGGCTGACCCCACACCGGAATCGACTGCGCTCGCATCTGATTGGAAGTACCTATCCCTTCGAATCGACCGCAGACGTTTCTACCTCTGTCAAATGAATACCCTCGAACGTCAATAACAGACTAGTCTTGACTCTAAACATTATTTCTCTGATACATTCATCTTCATTCTGTATAGCTGTTTTAACTTCAATTTTGCTATTTCTAAACCTTGGAAAACAGGTTTTTTTACTTAAAACAAACTCGTCATTTCAACACTGCTATTTAAGCAAACAATCAAAACAAAGCTTAAGTGTTTAATGAAAAGAGGAGTTTCTTTTAAGTTTTTTCCTGTGTTTTAAGGATTTGACGGCGCCAAGCAGTGCCAAATCAATAAACCTATTATAATTAAGAGCTTAGTTTCTAGGCAAAGTCAAAAATTTGTTTAAGAATATTTTTTTCAAGAAGTTTTGCAAGAGCCGGTGTTTTGTGAATGCCTCAATAATTTTTTACGTCCGAACGAGATCCCGACTTGAAGCGAATAAGAATAATGGATGTCTTCCATGAGTCAGGAAAGAATCCGTTTAAAAGATAAACTGAGAATATATGGCTAAGCAATTGGGCAAAGCTCAGCACTCTCTTAATAACTGAGTTTTGAATACCATCAGTCCCCGAAGAGTGCGAGTTTTTCGGACGCATTATTTGCTTACGAATTAGTTCTAAGGAGAAATCAATGGTGCTGATTACATTGAATGAGAACGCCTGAATCGTCGGAACTGGTTCATATTCTATCGTAAGATGATTTGCAAAGAACTCACATAACAATTCTACCTTGTCAAAATCTTCGAGAATGGAATTCTTAGCTTAAATTATTAATGGATGAATTTAATAACCTCGTTTATAGGAGGATCAACGGCGAAACGGTTGAGTAACAGATTTGGCAGAGTTTGGCTCACTTAGTGCGCAAGATTCCCTCTGTCATGTGCAAGACGAATCTTAGAAGCTTATTCAAGAATCTCTGCAATCCTTAGATGTACAGATAACGAACATGTATATTGATCTTTTAACTGATTTCTCCATTTCTTTAGTCTTGGCAAAGTAATGTGAGGGACGGTGGATTCCAAAGCGAAGGGCTTGACAATTTTGGTTAGCACAAATTCTAGGATTTTATTTTAAAGGACTGACGTGAAGTAAGAAATAATTGCTGCATCGTGCATGGAGGAGAGATGCTGTTAGTCCAATGCGTCCAAAAAGTTATGAATTAGGCTCATATCTGCGAGGTCAAAAGCATGATAGGTACGAACGGCGCTAGCCCTTCTCGATGAGACAATCGGTAAGCAACATTTAATTAATGTATGGTCACATTGAAAGAGGCCCTGTTTAAAATCAACAAAGAGGGGAGCAATGTCGTTTGTTAAAATCTGGTCTAAAATATGTTTGCCTCTCGTTGAAGAACGGACAAGCTCGGACCAATCAAAAAAAATTGATGGTATCTAGAAAATGCTGAAAACTGGGTGGACAAAATTTAAAAATCCAGTCAATTTCACGAAAATTAAAATCCTCAACGATTGTTTTAATGTTAAAATATGATTCCGAAACAAATTTAAAAATTTCACAAAGTTTTGCATCATCATCGGAGAATGAATCAGGCGGGTTGTAAATACATCCAAGAATCACCTTTTGCCAGGGCGACAGGATAATGAACGCGAAGCAGTAATTACCAGAGAATGACGTTACATCTGTCAAACGGGAAGTGCTTTAATGAAGCTTTTATATAGAGAAGACAACCACCACCACGCTTACTAGTGCAGTTTGACGGTAGAGAACATACTGGTCTATGACAATCATAGAGTTGGAAAGTAAGGGATGGTCCAATATTCAGTTACACATAAAAAATCAGGCATGAACTCCAAAGCAATGGCTCTCAGTTGGGCAATCTTATTTATAACAGAGCATGCATTAAGTTTTACGACATCTTGGGTAGTTTGAGTATCGAAACTACGGTGATCGTTTTGTATAAAAAAATTGGAGGTGGGTAATTAAGTTGGAAGTTATTGTGATTTGGAGGGTAACTGCCAACTGCGGCAGAAAGATTGTTCTAAGGAGCGTCAATAACAAAAGGCTGAGAGGGATATCTAAAATGTGAAGGAATAAAACTTTCCAGTATCGAACCACCGTGGGGGTTAAGACTGTGATATGCCTGTTGGCAGTTAAAACGGAAGGACGGGAAGTTAAATGGAATAAAGAGGCTGGTGGGAGAGGGCAATCAGCTATAAGAATTAATTGCTGGAAAGTCGGGTCTTGTATATCGGTAAACATGGTTGGAGTTATTTGCCTGTTGGAGAGGCTTTGTTAGTTTTGGAGAAGGCAATATGCAATAACTTAGAACTGTGCTATCTTGCGTTTTGGGCTAGGTTGGACTTACGTCCTTCGGACAACCGGCCTTGGGTTATATGATTGGGAATATAAGATGACCCGTGGGTTATAAATAAATAAATAAATTGTATATTTAAGGCCCAGAGAGCCCCGTCATTTCAAACTTAGTATCGCGGTATAAATAAATACAAAGTGGATAATTGCTGCTCTATGTGAGCAGCCATATTAACAGCAGAAATTAACATTATGGTAGGCATATCCGATTCAGAACGATTTGCCATTTTTAAACAATAGACAACAATCTTTAAAATAAACGGTGAACTAGAAAAAAGCAGTAAAAAAACTCCTACGGTAAATTGGAGGCGGAGTTCAGCGAGCCGCCAATTTTAAAAAAAAAGTAGGAGAAAAAAACTGCTTCACTAAAACATTAATAGCTAGATGCAATGGGATAGATCTGTGATGATGCTGACAACGTATGAGGGTTCGGAACGCTCCTTGTCGTGTGAGAGATAATATAGCAGTCAGAGCTACTGTTTGTAACCCCCAGTGGAGGTGTGAGAGGACGGACTCATCGTGGACACCAGGGTCAAAACGAAGACGGGACAGTAGAGGTCATGAGATCATCATTGAGATGCGACCTTGCCGACTGCATAGTCCCCCAATCAAAGAAGCAAAACAATCGAACCCGCCTTGATCCTCAACTGAACCTGGAGACCATCGTCGGGGTTGCAAAAAGCGGAGGAAAGTACCAAGGTTGTCAAGACTTGGCGATGCTAGTTTAAAAATGAGGGGGCAAAAAGTAAATGCAAAGATTGACTCTGCAGAGGATGATGGATATATAATAAGAGACCATTATAATATCAAGGGAACTGCCTCAAATACCAGGAGGACCCTTTTCGAAATCCAAAAAGTTGCGAGTTAGGGAAGGAAACAGACAATAAGGACTTTATATCTTCCGAAGTTAAATGTTTGCGTAACTTTGTTTTGAAAATAGCTAATGTGGACGACAACCTAATTTGCAGTGGAAGATTATTCCAGATGAAAGCATATTTGGAGAAAAAAAAATGAGACCGGTTAGTTGTGGAGCTAAGGGGTGGTGAATTGATCATGGAGGAATTACGAGTGGCATAGGGTCGATCTACCGGAGTAAGAGCGTTAATTCGTGGGAGATTTGGGGCTAGAGTTAACGCGAAACAGGAAGCAGAGACCGGCTTCGAGTCTTCTAACCCACAGAAATTTAATGTTTGCTAACTGGCATCTATCCGTATAAGAGATACTGGATCCAGGAAGAGAAAAATAGTCTTCGAGTAAAAAAACCCTCTGAACTTTTTTTCAATCTTACTGCGGTCAGAGGCGTTCATCAGCCCAAAGAGGGGACAGCAGTATTCTAGAATAGGAAGAACAAAACATGCGGTACAGGTCTAACTTTTATTTCCGGAAGGAAGAAATTGTGCGATATAAAACCACATATCTGTGCAGCCTTTGCAGAAATTCGATCTGCATGAGGCGATAATGCTAGCTTGTTCGTGTAACTTAGACCTAAGTCTTTTATGGTTGATTTTTCTAAAAGTGTACTTTTTTGAAATACGATGGGTCCAGGAAGCTTAGCGGGGCCAAAACACATAAAACTACTCTTGGATGAAGAAAACTCCATCTGCCAAGTACAGCTCCAACGTGAGAGCATAAGTAGATCAGTGTTGATTTTTATCCACGCAACTATTGGCAGTGTCTTTAGAAAAATGAATAAATGCACTTGAGATCGTCAGCGTAAACAAAAAGTTTTGTGAATTTGTGAGTAAAGCTGAAATTTCGTTTATGTACAGAATAAAGAGAAGGGGACCTAGAACCGTGCCTTGAAAAACGCCACTCGTGATCGGTTGAGGCGTCGAATAGCTATTACCTACTAAGACCTTCTGGCTGCGGTTAGACAAGTAGGAACCAATGAAGTCAAGGAGAGGAGGCCGGATGCCGAGGGCTTCCAGTTTCACAAGAAGACGTTTGTGCGGTACCTTGTCAAAGGCTTTGCTCAGGTCAAAGTAGATCACAACCACTGTCTGCTGCTCATTACGAAGGGAAGTGACGAGGTTAAGAAAAGCTAAGTGACACACTTCGCATGATCTCCCAGGTAGAAAACCATATTGTGAGTCGCTTAAGAGCTTATTTTCTAAGCAAAAGTCGCGAATTTGATTAAAAATAATTTTTCAAGAAGTTTTGCAAGAGCCGGTGTTTTGTGATAGCCTCGATAATTATTTACGTCCGAACGAGATCCCGACTTGAAGACAGGAAGAATAATAGATGTCTTCCATGAGTCAGGAAAGAAACCGTTTAAAAGATAAACTGAGAATACATGGCTAAGCAATCGGGGAAAGCTCGGCACTCTCTTAATAACTGAGTTTGGAATACCATCAGTCCCCGAAGAGTGCGAGTTTTTCAGACGCATTATTTGCTTACGAATTAGTTCTATGGAGAAATCAATGGTACTGATAACATTAAATGAGGATGCCTGAAACGTCGGAACCGGTTCAGATTCCATCGTAAGATGATTTGCAAAGAATGCACTAAACAATTCTGCCTTCTCAGAGTCTTCGAGAACGAATTTCATAGTTTCATTAAGTAATGGAGGTATTTCATAACCCTCGTTTAGAGCAGGATCGACGGCGGAACAGTTGAGCAACAGATTTTTGCAGAGTTTGGCTCGCTGAGTGCACGTGATTCCCTCTGTCTGTCCCGTGCAAGCCGAATCTTACAGGCTAATTCAAAAATCTCTGCAATCCTTAGATGTTCAGATAACGAACTAGTATATTGATCTTTTAATTGCTTCCTCAATTTCTTTAGTCTTGGCAAAAAGAAAGTGGGGACGGTGGATTCCGAAGTGTACGGGCTTGACAATTTTGGTTGGCACAAATTCCAGGATGTTATTTGGAAACGACTGACATTAAGTCAGAAAGACTTGCTGCATCGTTCATGGAGGAGAGATGCTGCCAATCCAATGAGTCCAAAAAAAGTTGTTAATTAAGCTCATATCTGCGAGGTCAAAAATTATGATAGGTACGAACGGCGCTAGCCTTTTTCGATGAGACAATTGGTAAGCAACAGTGAATTAATGTATGGTCACTTTGGAAGAGGCCCTGCTTAAAAATCAACGAAGAGGGGAGCAATGTCATTTGTGAAAATCAGATCTAAAATATGCTTGTCTCTCGTTGAAGAACGGACAAGCTGTGACCAATTAGAGAAATTAATGGTATCTAGGAAAGGCTAAAATCTGGGTGGACAAAAAGTTTGAAATCCAGTCAATTTCAGGAAAATTAAAATCCCCAGCGATTATTTTAATGTTAAAATTGGACTCCGAAACCAATTTAAAAATTTAAAAGGTTTCACATCATTATCGGATGATGAATTAGGCGGGTAGTAAATACATCCGAGAATAGCCTTTTGCCAGGGCGACAGGATAATGGATTCGAAGCAGTAATTACCAGAGAATGACGTGACGTCTAGATCAAACGCGAAGTGCTTGAATGAAGCTTTAATATAGAGAAGACAACCACCACCACGCTTACTAGTGCGGTCTTGACGGTAGAGATCGTATTTGTCTATGACAAGCAAAGAGTCTGAAATTAAGGGATGGGTCCAAGATTCAGTTACACATAAAACATCAGGCATTAACTCGAAAGCAATGGCTCTAAGTTGGGCCATCTTATTTATAACAGATCTAGCATTAAGTAATATGACATCAAGGGTAGTTCGAGTATCCAAACTAGGGTTATCGTTATAAATTAAAAAATGTGGAGGTAGGTTATTAAGTTGGAAATTATTGTGGCTTGGAGGGTAATTGCAAACTGCGCCATAACGATTGGTATATAGAACGTCATTAACAAAAGGCTGAGAGGGATATCTGAAAGGTGTAGGAATAAAACTTTCCGGTATCGAACCACCATAGGAGTTACGACCGGGATATGCCTGTTGGTAGTTAAAACGGAATGACGGGAAGTTAGATGGGATATAAGGGCTGATGGGAGATGGCAAGCAGTTAAAAGAATTAAATGCTGGAATGTCAGGTCTTGTATATCGGTTTAAATGGTAAGGGTTATTTGCCTGTTGGAGAGGCTTGCTTAGTTTTGGAGAGGGCAGTATGCGATTACTGAGACCTGCGCTTTCTTGCTTTTGGGTCTGGATTAGATTTGCGTCCTTCGGAAAACCTGTCTTAGGTGATATAATTGAGGGTATAAGATGACCCGTGGGGTTGTGGGACGAGCTAGCTTGTGGAGGGTTAAATAAGTTAAATTTAAATGATTGTGGATTTTGTATTTGAAGAAGGTTATTTATGCGATTTGGCTCGGGAAATTTTCCCGGAGAGGCCTGGAGAATTGCGTTTAAGAGGGGAAACTGGCAGTCTATGTGCTTTAGACGGGTGAGACGGTATAAATGCTTTAGACGGGGTCGCAAACATTACAGGCGGGCTGAAAGCGCCGGAGATTGCAGTATTCAGCCGCGAGGGAGACGAAGTAGAAGGTTGAGTGGAGGGGCTGACCGAACTAGACATCTGAGAAGATGAATTAGCAGTTGCATTGACGTTAGTGGAAATACGACCAGACTTATGAATATTAGGTTGAGAAATTGATGATAAGAAGGACACATTTCTTCGCTCCATTGGTGTAAGATCTCGACAAAGGAAACATTTTGTCATTTCCAAATAGCGAGAAGTGCGACCTCGTTGAGCAAAAGATTGAGTCAACCTCAACTGTTGACAACAATTTAACTAGTATAGGAGGATTCTTGCTACGCGAAGAGAGGCGTTTTGCTTCCACTATTTTGTAGTTGAAACCACCCGAGTACAAAAAGTCCATAGCAACGTCAACTGGGCGTCTGTGTATGGGAGCATTTTTTTAGGAGAAAATTGTGATTGCGTTTCTGTCTATCAAAAGCCTCGCTGGCGACCAAGTGAACAAGCGAATCGAGACGCCTGCAATCCTGAGAGGGAACATCAGATATGTTACCATCGAACAGATTGCCGAGTATAGACAAAATGGATCCAAACTTCATAATGAAGTCGTTGCAGTTCTGTAAAGCGGACAGATCTAGCTGTTTAGCTTTAACTATGGGTTGGACATTTGAGTCAATGTTGAAACTGCTAGGTGTATTCAAGCATCGTTTTGGTCCCGAGGCATGTAGTTTACGACGAATTGAGCTTGTTGGTTTTTATCTTTCGTCGAAAATAAGAGTTAAATCTATGCAGGATACGCAGGGTAAAATAAATTTATGAAATTTCACCCTAATTCTATCTTAGCGCTTTATAATTCTACGTTTTCTACAGGGATTTATAGGGAAAGCAAGTTGTAGTTGTCTAAAGACTAGAAATTCAAAACTTACTCAGCAATTTAGTCAATAAAGATAGCAGGAAACAAATAAATCCGTAAAAGTTGAGAACGAGAAATGAGGCTATGTCAGGTGAATAGTATGACACTGTATAGTTCAACCTAATGTTAAAGACAAAGACCACAGGTAATTATATACGATTAAGGGCTAGAATGCAAAACTTTTATCTGCAATAAAGCCAATAACGACAGTATAAACGAAAAAAACGTTCAAATTTTAGATTTCACTTAGCTTTTAAAAATCGACCTGCGCGCCTTGACCTTGACCTTCTGACATTGGGACGAGCTAGCTTTTGGTTGGTTAAATAACTTGTCTTTCAATTCAGATGATTTCGGATTTTGTATTTGAAAAACGTTATTTATGCGATGGGGCTCGGGAAATTTCACGGAGAGGCCTGAAGAACTGCGTTTAAGAGGGGAAGCTGTCATTCAAAGTGCTTTAGACGGGTAAGACTGTATAAATGCTTTAGACGGGCTTGCGGAATTTACAGGTTTGCTGAAAGCACCGAAAATGACATTATTCGGCCGTGGGGAAAACGAAGTAGAAGGTTGAGTGGAGGGGCTAACACTGGCACTGAGCAGAGGGCTGCCTTCAGTGAAGCAAAAGCGTCCTCACACTTCATAGTCCATTTAAAGGGTAAATCTTTCTCCGTAAGTTTATGTAGTGGTGCCGCTATTTGGACAAAGTTGCGGATAAACCGACGGTAGTATGATGCGAGTCAGATAAAGCTACATACTTTCATTTGATTATGTGAGAACGACCAGCGTTTTTTATGCTCTACTCGATCAGGGAGTGAGAAAATATAGCCTGGAAAGTGTCGATAACCCAGGAAATGAACCTCGCGTCGTAAGAAAATTACATTTTCTGGGGTTCAATATGATTCCTGCGTCTTTGAGTGCTGAGAGTACCAGTTTTAAGTAAGTGTTAATTTCCTAAATGGTTTGACCTAAAAATTATAATATCGTCGAGGTGAACGAGGCAAGCACGAGGAAATAGGTACCGTAATACTTTTTGCCTCAGTGTTCGGAAGGTAGCGGCTGCGTTACATTGGTCAAACGGAAGTGTTTGAAACTCGAGAAGACCTTGTGGGACAGTAAATGCAGTTTTTTGGCTATCTTTGTGGTCCATCTCAATTTGCCAGTATCCTTATTTGAGGCCCAGCTTAGAGAGCCAACTTGCGTCAAATAACGCATCCAAGGTATCATCGATGCGTGGTAGGGGAAAGAATCGCGTACCATCACAGTGTTAAGGCGATGGTAATCCATACAGAAGCTTAGTTCACGATCCTTCTTTGGGGCTCAACCAATAGGTGAGGCCCAAGAGGAAGATGACAGACGGATAATTTTGGCATTTATTAACTCATCTAGCAACTTATCCACTTCCGATCTATAGGGAATAGCGATGCGGCGACGTGGTTGTCAGATAGGTTTGGAAGACCCCGTATCTATGACATGTCGTCATTCGTCTGTGTGCTCTATATTTTGGGTTGACCCAGCGAAAATCTCGGGGAACGATTGAATTATGTTTTTGACTTCCAGCCAATGATTATGGTAAATGTCGACTGTTTGGGCGAGAAGTTTTTTGATATCCGTTAGGTTAAAAGAAACGGTTGCTATCACAGCTTGAAACACTTCATCAAGATCCAACTGGATGTCTTCTGTTGTATTTGGTTGTCTAAGAGCAAAATGTACCTGACGATCTTTTACATGAATAATGCAACCAGTAGCAGATAAGAAATTAGTTCCTTATATCAAAACCCAATAATGTTTAGGAGAAGCTAAAAAAGGATGTTGAACAGAGTTAGTCCCCATGTGCAAGAATAGACAGATGCTATGAGTAACGTCAATCTTGGTATTTTTCGCAAACGTTCCTTCCGGAAATGATGAGAGTTCAGAAGCTGTCGAAAACATGTCCAGAGGAATAAAACTAGCCCTTAATAGCGAAGAATTTACTCATGTATCGATCAAAGCTCTCTTAGTTTATCCGGCATACTTAACATCAATTGGTAAAAAAAGCTGTACAGATGGCATTTTTACGCAGGCAGAAGTGAACAAACAAGACTTAACGAGAGTGTTGTGGCCGCAGCGACAAGCTTGTTTACCGAATGCTGCGCAGTAATGGCAAACAGGGTGGTGATTTGAGAATCGAACCGGTAATTGTTTAATTACCCGTCGATGAGTTTCGTTCGGGTTTTTTTGGAGTCATATTACCAAGGAAACGAGGAGTATTTTGTGTTTGATGACTCTCCTATTGCCGGCAACGTCATAGGGCTGTTGAAAGATTTGGAGGGGGGTTGATTATGAAATTTTTAGAAACCGAGCGATCTCTAGAACGCGAGATAAAGCGATGGAAAACAACATCATCGCGATCAGTTTGAGGTAATTTGGGGAAGGTTATACGTGTTAGCTGGCACAATCTAAGGAAGAACTCATTGGCAGATTGTTGTGGTATCAGATAGAGACCGTAGAGCCGTTCTCCAGCAGCACAGGAGGTAATTTGATCATCAAATAGGGAAAGAAGGATGTCTTGGGCCATATGGAAGAGAGAAAGGAGCGAAATTAAAGTGGTCATTGCTAGTTTGCAGGTGTGGGGGTGTGAAAGGAAGCGTACAATATATCGCGTGTGGTTGGCAGAGGGAATGTTAACAAGAAAAAGGATAATTCGACGAATGTTTTGTCTAGAATAGAAGTGTCGGGAGCAAGGAGTGGATCTGCATGGGAAGCACTGGTTTGCGAGGGATGACAAGGGTGTTGAGGTGGATGTGGCGCAATTATTTGGGGAAAAATGGTCCAGCGCCAGTTACCACTAATGTTGCGTCCTCTTTTACTTCTGCTTCTGAAGAGAGGTTGATATCGTTCGATGAGGGTGGTATTTCAGAATCTACAAAAAGGTCTTCGGTGGGTAGATTTCCTGAAGAGGGCTAATTAGTATCCAGTTCGGCCGTCATCATACAATATATAAGTCTAATTACTTCCGATGTTAGAGGATGGAATACGATTGTGACATTTTATTTGATTAAGTTACAAAATATAACAGTAAACGATTAATTTTATTGGAAAACGATAACAAGTATTAGTTAATGAGGAGGAGTAGGTTGGAAGGTAGAGGATTGGCTTGGAGTTTGCTCCGTAGGGGTACCCGGAGGACCGGCTGGTCGTGATGAAATCGACGACACGGTAGCTAGGGAAACGAAACAAAAACTAAGTTAGGAGCATCTAGTTACCCGCTTAAAATCAGCCAACTGACCGTTACAGCCTCGATGCATGTACAATGTAGTTCACCTATGTATGGATCCAATCCTCTCGTTAGAGATGGGGTCCTACAGGCAGGTAACCATGGAATTATTATTCCCGATTAAAAATATTCCTACTGAAGATCAGAAAATATATTGCATCTTTCACTTAAAAATTATATGCTACATATATGGTATTTGAGATGGTCTTAGAGCTTTCCTTGATATGCCCTACCGAATCCTCGTTTATTTGGGGATCAAACTGTCCCATGCCATTTTGTCTGTAAAAGGTCCATATGGAAATATTTTTTGATTGATTTGAATTCAAAATATTATGAATTGCTTACAGAAGCAACGGCAGTTAGCTAAAGGTTTGGTAGAAGTTAAAAGTCCTTGCCATCTACGAACACTGTATGTGGATGAAAGGAAAAAAACGGAAGGAGAACTTCCTTATTTTTCAATATTTTTCTAAACTAAACGAAAAATCAATTTGCTTAAGTAGCATCGGAAACTTTGATGTCCAAAAGCATTTTTTAAATCTAAAATCTGATTTCCTTTTTTTCGTTTAAATGTGTTAATCGTGCAAAAGACCGCCATATTGGTCTAGTCACTGTATCCAGGCTGCTGAGTGTGGTGAGCTTGTCTCCCGCACGTGTGACTGAATCCTTATGCTTAACTGCAGCTTTCTTGCTAAGTATGCGAGAAATCGTCGAAGTTTAACTCTAGAAAATGTATAATAACTCAGATCTAAGATCTGCGTACGCATAAGTCGATATACCCTGTCGCCTTCGCTTGTCCTCTTCACTCACACTGCCTGTAGAATTTTTTTGCACGCAAGTGTGACCAGATGTTTATTATTAAGCTAAGAGATTTACCCAAACCTAAGGGTATATAGAGGCCGGGTCTAACGTAATCGCGTGGCTGGTCTCCAGCTGGGTTTGCCTTGGTGTCCTAAATGTTTAATGTCCGAGGATGCATTGACCAAGTAACAAAAACACTGAAAACAGTGTGTTTTAACTGGTCCTGAATGGTTTTGCCAAACGAAAAAAGTAACATATTTTCACGTCGAGGTTTGATTATCGCACAGTCGACCGTCGGCATTACTTGCATCTCAATTAACTTGAGCGGGCCTGGGGGCGATTTGTCGTAAGCCTGGTTTTCTGTTACGCCCCCTAGGTATCTGCTTACAGTGCTCTTGCGCACTCTCATTTGACTTGTCCGAGTTCCTCCCTTGGCAACCTGTGTTCGCCTTCGCAGCACATGCCCATCCACCAGTAAATCAATAGCTATGTTCCAACTGATATCGGGATTGGCGGTATTTACACTACAGTGATTACCTGGGAGTTCACTTCGTCTTATAGGCGTTGTCTCAATGCCTGGTGCCTAATTGCCGACATTCAATTGGAACGCAGACCACTGCATTTTTTGGCTGCATTTCGTAATTAGATATCTGAATCAAATTTCCTCTTTTCTGCGTGGTTTTGGTATTGCAAATCTTAGCATCATTCCATTTCCAATTTGTAAGCTACTGACAGCGATTCTCAACAGTTTTTATGTCTATTTTTTTTCTTTTAAAACGTCTTTTAGCGTGTATTATGGATGCGGTTGCCGCTTTCGAAGCGGCTTTAAAGGGACTTGCTACGAAAGATCTGGACGATGAACACGCGTCTGCCCCCTCCCAGCCAGAACCAGAACGATCTGCGAGTGCACCTAAATCTATTGCTGACCCGAAGCCCGAAGCTCTTCCTAAGGAAGATATACTAATGAGTGCACTAATCTCCGCAGGCATCGCTCCCTCGTCATTAAGTCAACCCCCAACAAGCTTAGCGCCAGTGAGAAGCACGCCCGTGATTCACTCGACTCATTCTCTTGGTGCCTCCACTTTGAAGGTTATCAGGACAAACGGCAATAAAGTTGTAAGGATAACCACGGCTGAAGAGCCTTTGAGGACTGAAAATGTCGCCAGTCCTCGAATGGCTAGTCAACTAATTCAAAAGTTACCAGGTGGAGTTAGCTGTAATTTGAACAATATGCAGCAGGCTCGCCTTCCAACCATAATCAGAAAAAGACCGAACAGCGAGGAAGCCGCGTTTCCACCAGTAAAATTCTTTCGTCGGGACCTCAACCTCACAGCCCAATCTACACATAGTGAAGGTTCTCAAGATACCTCCCAAAACAGAGTTGTTTTCAACAGTCAACGATTCTCTCAGACTCCTGTGTACCCGCCTTACACAACGATTACCAAGGTTCCTTTCTTAAGAGTATGTACCTTTTCACTGAGCGTACTTCACTTTGAATCTTATTGCTTGTTGTTACTCCATCTAACGCTTTTCCTGTCAGACTAGAGTTTTGTTTGGGTTGTACGCTCTACTCGCGTTTATGGAAAATTTTGACGGGCGACTTTTCAGTTTTATTGCCCAACCACAAAGCTTGGGTCAAGGCGCGTAGTTTCCTCCTCACATATGGTGGTTAGGACTGAAAACAAGATGCAATATCGTTTGCATACTGTTTTTCTATTGCCCTCAAAGTTTTGAAGACGGCCAAGCAGATTTTCAACTGATCAACTCCGAGCCACTCTACGCAAGCCCCTCGGATGATATCCAATAGTTTGAACGCTGCATGCGGCCAGACTCTTTGTTCAAACGAGAGCGTCATGGTAGCTCGCGCTAGAGGGAAATCTGAATATTACAGCATCTGCCCTACACCTACTGTGTTCCAGTGGCAAGAAAAAATCGAGACGATTGTGCATGGGCTACGGCGCATTGATTGGCAAAGCTAAGTAGCATGTACACGCGTCCATGCGATCTTTTTTCGAACCGTACATCAACTATACTTCAAAAATGCCAAAAGATCTCGGAGCTCACATATAACAGTGCTTTAGATACGCCAACAAATTACTATGCTTTGACCCTCGGTCGCTCGTTAGCGGTTAAATTGAAAAAAATAAATCACAACCAATATCCACCGAATGCATTAAATCAAGGGTTTTATTCTGAATTTACTGTCCATGCGCACAAAGTGGCTATCGTATAATAGCAACCTCGTATTTGGACTGTTTGAACGCTAGTTTTCGAGATTTTGGTGGAATCGCATGAACACTGCACGTCCGGCTGATGCGATGGTTACTCGTTTGGTGGAACATCCGACATCAGCTGCCAAATAGCCCAAGCTTTTCATCATAACCTGAATGGGAATGATGCACTCCTTAAGTCGTAAATTTCCAGACCACATCGAAAGCGCCTTGTGGCGAATAAAAGCGTCTTTGTTTCTAGGTAGATAATTAAGCGTTGAATCCGATCTGTATTGGCCTTACCCTTCTTTGTCTTCTTGTCCCTTTTACTAGTAACTAGTGCTAGTTAAACCAAAAGATCGTGCGGTTGGCTTAAGTGTCTCGGATTCCATAAGTCAGACTCCATAAAGACCATGTCAAGGAGTCATTAGCTTCTCCTTCCGTTTGAAGGTGGGCTGAGTTAGCCCGTCGACTGGAAACGCAAGCTAGGCCTTAAGCGCGTTGTTATAATTTCAACTGCATGAGATTGCAGTGATCAGTGCGGCGAATTGCTGTGGGAAGGGTAGCCTACACGGTATCTGGCCCACCACTCTAATCGAACATGGTTTGTCTTCTGACTGATGAAGAGTTAGATATAGTGAAGCCTCCGTTTAATGCACGCATGTTGGATAGTAGAGGATTCATGCGAACTCCGCAAGTCCGACCAACACGTGTCATCAGCAGATACGGCCCCATTTTTGGTCAAACACATCAACCAATGAGCCCTTCCGAGGGGCATGGACAGTCTAGCCCACTTACGCCCCAAACCCCCCGTGTTTCTTCAAGAGTCAGAAAGTCAAGCCAGCGTATTTTGGAAGAATCCCGCGGATCCTGTGTGTGGGCAGGGCACACTTAATCCAGGAGGGGAGATGCGTAGTTGCAATCACGTAGATGCCTGTTCTGTTTAGCTCTATTTACTGACTAGTGTTTCCATCGCTCGGGGATTTTGTTGCCAAATCGTATAAAGGCGGTGTTTATTGTCTTGCACATGCCTCTGGTTGCATCTAACGGTTCTTTATTCTTAGTTCGCGTTTTCTACACAGAACCCTCCACGGCCTACAGCTCCTGCATATAATTTGGTAGAAATTCGTTGGTTTCCCATAATACCTTTGAAATCTATAGGTACCGTTTCTTTTGTAGGCGTGCAAATTTTTTGCTTGCTAATATTTTGTCATTGTTATTTTTCGTTAAAGGATGACGATGTCGACGAGGATGACACTGACGATCTTGCCCAGGCGGAGACTTACGCTGAGTATATGCCTGCCAAACGTAAGCAATTGCTATTTCCTGTCCTACGACTAGACCTAGCCTCGTGAACTTTTTATCGCATGTCTTTGTGGCAGCTCCAAGTGACACTAGTCGTTTCGGGGTTTCGCAGTATACACCATTCTTGTTTGAAGCACCAGATACGTCAGAGTTGACCTGTTTAACTAAACTGTCTTGGTGCAAAATCGAAGCCTACCGGAACACCAGGACCTTTGTACAAGAGTTGAGTACAAAAGGTAGTTTAGTTCCGCACATTAAAGTCTTTCAATCGTTCACGTCATCACGTTTTGGGAAAAATGTTATTCCGAGTGTGAATGGTACCCTTTTTCTGTTGTTAGTTATACACTATTTTAGAATTTGTAACGGGCAGTCGACGCCTTATAGCCACAAACCTGGATTTTAGATTTTTGTCCTTTTCCCAAATCTTATCGCAGCCATCAGGAATCCACAAAGTTATGGCTGAAGTATCCGTAGGACGAATTTACTTTTATTGAGCCCCAAACGTCCTTTGTCCCTGTTGTTATGTATCTTAACCGTCAACCATCTGAGTTTGGCCGTTAGTGACAGCGGAAAATATCCGATATGATCTTAGCACTGCGTGACTTTTCGTGCCAATTGTCAGGCGATTCGTTTTGCTCCGGTAACGTTCACTGTCGTCATCACTAGAGTCCCTCTGTAAAAGTTCAGTCTCATAAGCAACTACTATTATTTGGATCAATGTTCTGGTTCCTCTGTTTCTGTACGTTAGGTTGGGTTCTTAGCGAAGTGAAGCCACTGCAGGTAAAGAATGCTACTCAATACGGACGTTTGTTTAATCACACTACGAAGACGTTAGTGCATACATAAGGTCATAAAGAACCTTATAACATGATCTGGAAGCCAAAACGGTTTCCGACCTCACTGTTAACTCCTAAAATGCTATTGACGTTAATGCGGTCCTCCACACTCTCCATGCATAAGAAATTCCGAGTAATTATCGGTCTTCGTTCACTTCACTTAACGCCCACAACCAATTGCTTTCTTTGGTTGAAATATTTCAGTGAGCCTTTTGCCTTCTTAATGCTCCTCTTTACCGCAATGTGTTGTCTCATGTTGCAATTTTAGTCCGCCTAGGTTGCAAACATCCTGATCCCATTGTCGAGTCCAGCACGCTTTCTAGCGTATCATCCCCTGATGTGCACTATACTGTGCACCTGCCACAGGAAGTCATTGATGGGGGTTTGCTCTCGTCTCTTCAGTTGGAGGCTGTCGTCTACGCGTCACAGCGGCACCAATGTATTCTCCCTAATGGGCAAAGAGCGGGGTTTCTGATCGGTGAGTTGAAGATATTTCTACTGGTGTCTGTATTTTTGGCCATCAGTCTACGTTTTTTAAATACGATAAATGCATTTTGTAAGTACTTTGTGCACCGAGTATAGTCTTGCTCGCCGAGGTCTTGTGGTCTGGCCCAAAGCTCTAGCTTCAACTGGAACTCATCAGCTTGTTGCTTTTTGTGCGAGAATGTGTGAACGCCCCCTTGAACCGGTATCAGTCTAGCACGACCGCGGCTAGTTAAACCAGGCAACTGCATTACCGAAACCTACCCCGAAAATGAGTGTGCTTTAGTTTTCGAAAACGCTCCCAGACGTTGTCGTACTGAAGTCCTTGACTCGTTTTCGGTCATTGTGACTAGGGTGATAGTGATACTCGACTTGCTGTATCTTAACGAGTATATTTTAGAATAACGACGGCTCTACTCAGGGTTTTAACCGACGTTAAATCCAGATTTGACTTGTATAATTCACTGAATGAGCGAACTCGTTTTAACAGGAATACTGCAAACGTTAGAAAAGTCGCGTGGTCGCCATCGTTGTAATTCAGCAACATCGTAAGGAGACATCGTGTCCGTGAATATCACTCGCTATGAAGCCCAAAGTCGAAGTAAACTGCCGAGGAATAGATATCGGCAACCATTAGTTTAGTAAATGATCTCGACCTAATGCAAGGTTTTGGGTTTATGTTATATTGAACAGTATTTGGCCGATGCTTGTGAGGTTTATGACGGTCTCACGTGAGTGACTAAACCCCTTCGACTCCGCTTAATAACGCGCTGCTGATGGCTTTTGTACTTCTGTCTTCATTCCCAACATCAACCTCGTGCCATCTTCGACACACCAGAGGCGTCATAGGTGTGCCCACTGCATGGCCTAGCCAATGTAAGGCCTTATCACAAAATACCTGTCGAGTATGATGCGCATATAAAGGCTTGTGTAGTACACGGCGCCACACGTATTGGCTGGGTTGCATGCGCCAGTGCCTCCTATGCACGTCCATGTTTGGAGTTTGTAAGATGGTACTGGTACGATTCGAACTTTAGGCCTAACCATGTCCCCTGAGCGTACGCCACGTCGTAAGAAAATATGACTAACCTTGGCATAAGTTAACTCGCTCTTCAGAATTTATGTAAAAAAACTTGTTTTGCCATTTTGAAGCCTTAGCCCGACGATAACAAACTGCCCCGCAGCTATGAAAAAGGGTTGTAAACATATCTTCATTACTACACACGAGACTACTTTTATCGCAATGTTGTGCCCACTTTTCGCCTTTATGAAAACCTTTGTTTTCTTTCGAAACGTTTCATCTTCTGTCTGAATACTACCTCAGGATCATTATTTCATCTTGCTTAGACAGATTTCAAAAATGAGTCGCTGCATTTCCTTTTTCATACCGATAATTTAAGACAAAACTTTTAGTGATATTTAGTTTGGGTCATTAGGTATCCAGGTCACTGTTTTCTGCAGTAAATTCTGATCTTATTTAACGGGCGGTTCTGTTGTGTCCTTTTGACACAACGCGCCTCTCCCGTTCATTCTGCTAATCTAGAAGTTATTCCCCTTAACAAGCTTTGTTTAGCTTATCTTGTAGCTGGAATGGGTCCTTCACCTCCTCAGGGAATGGCCACTTCTTTCAGCCTTATGTACTCAAACCAATCCCATGCGAAGCAATCAGTCAAGCGGTCAGACATTGATGTGTAGTGCAGGATTCGTAAAATGTTCGCTCCACTTCTTAACTAAATACGGCAGCTTTTGCCGTACATTTGACCAGACGTCGAATATATCATTTGCTCCGAGTCTTCGATAAATCGAGATTAACAGGACTCATTTCACAGCCTCTTACCTCGATGGTCCTATTTTTCGGAATGGCGGATAAAAATAATTTGTGCAAATGACCGCATAGAAAAGCTTAGTTGCCTTAAAGACACAAGAAATCAGACATTTATCCTATCGGCAACTTTGCAAGTTCTCGATGTTTGCGCCAAAGTGCCTCATCTTTCCAATATTCGGCGTGAACTTACTTTTTTAACCTTGACTACCTGGTTTTCGTTCACAGGCGATGGGGCAGGAGTAGGCAAGGGCCGTACAATCGCCGGAATCATTTACGAAAACTACCTTCAACGCAGGAAAAAGGCCATTTGGCTCTCAGTTTCTAACGACCTAAGGGTTGACGCGGAGCGGGACTTGTGTGATGTCGGTCTAGGAAGAGTGAAAGTACACTCACTAAATAAGGTTAGCAGGCGTTTCTCAGTCTAAATTTTGCTTAGTGCTTACCGTCTGCCATATGTCATGAGACAACTCAGTTCTTGCAAAAATGCCTACCTTTAAATAATCTATTTTTGTTTAGTTTCGTTATGCCCGCATCTCAGGAAAAGCCAATGGTCGCGTAAAAAAGGGCGTCCTTTTCTCTACTTATTCTTCGCTTATCGGCGAAAGTCAAGGGAGCGCCAAAGCAAAGTATAAAACACGTTTGAAGCAGATCGTGCATTGGTGCGGGAAAGACTTTGATGGCGTGGTAAGGCTCGGCGCAGTACAATTGGTCTCCAATTTTGCAATTATTTTCCGCTCAATTAATTGATTGTCATTTTTCTGTAGATTGTTTTTGACGAATGCCACCGAGCAAAAAACCTAACCCCAAGTGGTTCTCAAAAGCCGACCAAAACAGGCCTTACAGTTCTGGAGCTACAGAATAGACTTCCCAATGCCAGAATCGTCTACGCGTCTGCAACTGGAGCCACAGAGCCACGCAACATGGCCTATATGACTAGACTGGGCCTGTGGGGTGAGGGCACACCCTTCCCAACATTCATCTCCTTCATCCAGACACTGGAACGCCGCGGCGTCGGTGGCATGGAACTGGTTGCGATGGATATGAAACTGCGTGGAATGTATATAGCTCGACAGCTTAGCTTTCAAGGCGTCAACTTTACCATACAGCCAGTTGAAATCGAACACGTGGAATTAAACAACGAACGCTTCATCAATGTATATAACCAGTCCGCAGATTTGGTAAGTTCTTTCAAATCCTTATGCCTTAGCCACTTGCAAGAACTGAGAATGGCTCGTTGGGCCTTCTTTAATTGCTGACGTCTCGAAGGACTTAGTCCCCTATCCGTTATCAATGTGTTTAATACATGTACTTGAAGAAAATTCCAATGGTCTGACAGCCCAGCCAGACTTGGACTAGGCGATATTTCTTACTTCTTTGACCCCGTAGCTACCAAACAATGAACCCATTCTACAGGAAAGCAGAGGGGTTATCAGGCCGAAAAACCACTCAACTACTCTCCATCGACTTAATGACTGAGAACACAGGGAATTGTCGAACGCACCACGCAGCTATGAAAAGCCGAAGCAGGTTGAAAGACGGGTCTCATAAGCCTAGCCGTTGGCTTCTCGGTGCCTTCACGGGTGGTGGATAGTGGATCGGTCTTCAGCGAGCGTTAAATACACGATAAACAGTCTCTCAGGTTTGATAAATAAAAATTTGCGGACCAAGGGGTGACAGGGCGGGCAGAACTAAGGTCTGGCACGTCATTTACTGATCTAGTATTGAAGCGATGGTCCTGCGGCCGGCCAGAGTGCCTATATTCTAGCCGACTCAATATTTCCTATTTACCGATGCGTGGTGCTGAAAATGGCAGCGCTTATCAGCTAAACCATGTTCTCGCTCGCAAACCCCTGAAATTTCCCCTTATCCGTGCCCAATTTGTCACGTGCCAGTCACGTTGATGTCGCTAACTTACAACAACCCAAGAGAAAAATCCGGACGCAGTATTTAGGTTACGCGACAAAAAGCACTCGGCCAAGGTGGTGTTCCCGCCAAATTCTGTAAGTCGTGTCGATATTGAAGCCCACAATCATTGAAACGGTTGCTAACGCGCGGTGGTACGAGTTTGTTCCTGTTGACTGGGACTCGGGTCCTCATGGATGGGAATACTACAAAGTAGGATGACTTCCGCGACATAGGCCACATTGGCATTGCTGCAAGGGTTTTCGTCACTGTCATTCTCAGGCGATTCCAAGCCTGCATGACTGGGGATGAGACCCAAACAACCCGGATTCCGAGGTAGGCATTGATGCATCGGCCAGGTGTTCGCTCTGCGGCGAATTCTTAAGTGCTACCGTAGCTACCAGCAACTGATAGTCGTCTCTTTAGTTGAATCCGTCGCAGCGTTCAAGTCCGTCTGTCGCGAGTCCATGTGGTAGATAGTGAAATTAGACGGTATTCTGCCAGAAATCATCCTGATCGGGATACAAGACCCATTATCGCTACATCATTGGACAAGTTCCGGTCTGCAAAATCTCACCCATCCAATAGATATTCGGTCTGTTGCTCATCTTATTAAACCACGACACTGACTAAATTCTCCAAAGAAATCTCCGCAATTTTCACAACATCAGATTTGTGTCTGTACGCCGACTGGTCGACCTCGAATACGCTGACGACATATATTCGCTATTATCAAGTGGGTAAATGAAGTCGCTAAAGCAGTCAGTTTGTCAATAATCGGTGTGAAAACCGTCATGTTTTTGAGCCCTATTTCTAATCAGGGAGAGGTGCCTTTTCAGGATTAATGACTGATAGGCGGTTTTGAATATCTCTGGGCAAGACTGCTTCCGAATGAATAGTGTAAGGATAACGTCTCTTGAATTGATGTTGTTAACAGGATTTTTTCCATTCTTGAATATTGTCTATGGACCTGACATGGAATCTCCATAAGCACAGAAATTCGCGTGTACCGGATATCCGTCCGGTAACTTCATCTATTCGGGCTGTGCGCGTGGGTTTCGGAGGGTTTGTATTTGTCTCCACATTTCCTGAAACAGTGAAATAAACTTGTTAATGAGTTGTGGGCCGCCATGTGTGTGGGTTTCAGTTTAGAGTAAGTCAGTGACTGGCACTTTGTCGCAGAACATCTGGTGTACAGCTTTGATTGTTTCTTGCAGCGAGGTTGGACGTTCAAGATCTTGTGTTATCTTCTATTTGATTGATTCCGTTACTGATTTCGTCACACACTGTGGGTAGCCGCCTGACGTCTCTGAAACACCCAACTCAACCCTCTAGAATTTGCAATTTTTCCACCAGAAGGATTTTCCCGTTGGAATTGAAAAGCGGCGCAGTCCCTGTTGTTTGGGCAACATAGATTACCCTGGTAAACACGAAAATGTTCTTCATTTCACTGTAGTCTGTGTGCCCTCGCATTCCCGTTGTTTTGTGAGTCATCCAAGCATTTTGCATCTTGCTCAGTCGCTGCAAAATCAGGCTTTTAAATAAGAGTCGCTTCATTGGCCTCGGTTTTGTGGCTGATGTAGGTCATGTGAAGCCCATCCTTCTCGCAGATTTCCGATTTATTCATCGTACATCAAACCAGTTCTTTGGTTGAATTTGTGCGTTCAAGGCCTCCCAAAGCAGTGGAGTAGATGGTGCTCTGCAATTGACTCCACTGCACCTCAACAGTGGCATTCACTTCAGCACCTTACACCATTTCCAGTCGGTTTCAGGCGGTTTCTAAAATCTGATCGGTGATTAGCCGTGTACAATAATAGTATTTATCTTAACTGGTGTTCACTCGCCATGCGGGGTTGTAGTTACAGCCTAATCTTGAGACGATAAGATGATGGTCCGTCCAGCAGTGGGCACCACACATCGCTGTAGTCACTAGTATGTCACGCTGATTGCGTCTACGAACGATGACGGGTGCATTGACGCGAACGAGGTTGCACCCGCATTGTCTTCTCCCGCACAGGTAGGCGCAAGGAGTTGGCCATGAGAAAACTTGCTCCGTGCAGGCCTACAGGAGAAGGGCGTTACTGTTGCAGCTGCTGATCTCGTCGGCTCCTAGCACCCAGATCGCGTGGTCTGTACCGGCATGGGTATGTTAACCACCAAGGACAATCCATTTGTCCGCCCTCAGCATGGTCGCTAGAAGAGTGTGCTGGTTTTCTTAGAGCTGGTTCTTCACGTCATCGGAGCTGGTCGTTGACATTAATGGCAGTGGCAGATTTGTTCTTATGGAGAGGCAAGCGCAAAGTCCAGATGGTCGTTGATGCTCTGTGGCAAATAGGACGTCTCGCAACGTCGTTCCTGATGGCAAAGGTGACTCCAGTGTGATGTCGCTGTGCCTTTGGACGTCCGCTGCAGAGGGTGTAACCAGCAGCCTCATAATCAAACTGTCCTTGTGCAGAGAATCGGGTTTTGCTGAGAGCCGTGCTATCCTCTTACAGCGTCAATTTTTAGGCGACCAGAGCCGTTCCCTTTTCTACCTGATTGTTCAGCGGGTTTTCTGTCAGTGGCAGGCTGTAGGGAGGAGCGGAAATGGGGGTTTGCCCTCGTATAGTAATTTGACCGTGTTTTTCGCGCCCAAGAACCACGCCCAACTTAAAGACAGTGTGATTACCCAAGATTTGTTTAAAAATGTTTTATCCTCTTCCACCGCGTGGAGTTAGGCGGTTTTGCTCCTTTAAATAGGACTGTTTAGTCATTCGAGGTGGTTGCCGACTTATGCAATCGGTGCTGACTTTTGATTGGTAAGAAGACTCTAATTAGCCTAGGCCGCCTTCGGATCACTGCCGTAGAAAATTTTTATGGGGGGGAGGGAGACAGGATTTAGGGGACCGAATACCGGAAACCCTCATCTGGTTTGGCCCATCGATCGAATCAGTTACTGGAGTGTTGCCGCTATGTGAGCTCGGTGTCAGCTACGGACTATGCAAAACAACCACTACTGCAGTTGGATCATGGAACGACCAGTCACTCCCAGTCTATGTATCTTCCCACTGCGCACCTCCCCGCAATCAGTATAATGCTTTCATCAGCACTCCATTTTTTCACACGTTCTCTCATTTCCAAATTGTGATGGGAACTATTTTACGGTTCATGCTGACGTGATCATTAATATTTTGCACTGCTTTTTCAGTGGGTTTATGCCTACAGGTTCTTCTCCGAGGCCTGTCGTATCCTCAACCCCTCCGACAAATTCCGCAAGACCATGTGGGGTCAATTTTGGTCCGCTCATCAGCGTTTCTTCAAGTACCTCTGTATTGCTGCCAAGGTTGATGCCTGTGTAAAGCTGACAAGGAATGCACTGGCCCAGGGAAAGGTGGTTATCTTACGATACAACCTTTTTACTGTTTCCGCATCTGCCTTCTGTCAATTCGACTAACAATATTCCACCGAAGCGCCCACCTTTATTCCCTGGCGTTTGCCGGTCTTCTTAGTTTTAGATTCCGTATTTATACGACAGGACCGACATAATTACTGTTGACGAAATGGTGCCTATTAATTTCCTAGCTCCTGTCGCTCTCTTTATAGTTCCTTTTACTAGTTTGACCGTTGCAATCGAGGAGGCCTGCTGTCATCCCGAGGGCGCATGGGTTACTTGTGTGTGAATGGTTTGTAGTGAGACAACCTTGTGTAGCGTCTATTTAACTGTTTCCTATTATACATAATAAAACGAAGTCAAGACGACTGTTAGTAGGCGTAGGTCCATTAGGTGGCAACACTAAATAGCCTACTTGCGCATACCACCTGCTCTGGTCTATAGTTGACAACCTTCGAAGCCACTGTTATCGCATTTTGACAGTTCCAGGCCCATTAGATTGATTGCAGTGCGAAGTATGTTGAACTGCCACAGGTGAGGGTACTTCATTATCGGCCTCCCTCCTACCTCTCTCCTGTACCAGTGACCCCAAACCGACTGTTGATGTATTGAAAACTGACCGGCTTGGTGTGAATTTCCATCGGGCGCTTGCCACATGCATGCGCGGTAGTAGTTAAGAACTCACACACCTCAAGCGCAGCCGGACTAGCGCATGCCATGGGCCATTGGTGATCCCCGTTTTATTCGAGCGCGGAAACTATACCCTTGATTTTTTGTATAGGGGGAAGCTTAACATGCCACTTAACGATTTCTAACCCAAATCCCCATGTAATATATGGGCTTCTATCTGCGCGTCTTGTTTCATCCCCCTTACTTGCGTAATTATAATTGCTTTGGAGTGTTTAAAGTCATACAAATATCCTGAACCATTTTAATTCTTGAGCTTCATGCATTTTTATATAGACGACGAGTTTCAGGGAAGTCCACAGCCCCATTTACCACGAGTACCTTGACTAAACAGTCACAAATTTTGCTCTTGGCAACCCTATCAGTTGAGACCTGTCTTATCCGAATTTTAGTGTGTTGTCATTGGCCTTCAATCCACTGGCGAAGCGAAAACACTTGAACAAGTTGAAGAGCAAGGCTCAGATTTGGGCGAGTTCGTCTCTACTGCGAAGTAAGTAGTAAACTCTTGAGTTCCTATAACATATTTCTTACAGGGAAGGACATAAACCTACCATCTTCGTTTACTAGATCGCATAAATCTGGGCATCAGGTGCTAGTGGCTCATTGGTTGAATTGAATCCATTGGTGTTGGTGGCATGTTGGTCCCATTTTAGTTCAGAGGTTTCGGCAGTAGGCAACTATATGATCAATTCCAAAACAAACTTTCCTAATCTCCATTTTAGCTTGCCTTATAGTTATTTTTATTGCATGAACTTATAGCTAGCGGTAAATTTTTTAACATCCACATGTATACTCTTTTTGTCTATAAAACACATCGATTCTTAGTTCCACGGCGTGTAATCGATTAGTTTGTCATAGCTTTATGTAAATGTCCAAGTAAACCGCTGTTGACAGGACTTGCGAAAATAGACTTTTGGCATCCTTCAAAAAGCCAGGTTTTCACAATGTGATCCGAGCGCCACTCTGGCCTCAGTGACATATGCACTTTTTCCTTGGGATAAAGAATCGCCTTGTGTTGACACACGTCTTTTTCGGAATCGCGCTCATAGGGGGTCATCGTTTTGCCACCAAGAGCAGTTTTAATTTTTGTTCCCTCTGCTTTTTGCAACATGTACGCCATCCTTTGGAAAAAAACTTTGTTCTTGCAATCATCACTAAAGACATATTGCTTAGCCATGACCAATGCAGCACAACTGTCGTCTTGACAGTTTATTTTTATCTTGAGTATCACTCACCGCGCCCACCTTTATGCAAAACCTATGCAAGAAATTCATGGAAGATTGTAACCGAGGTAAATTATATGCTTTATGTCATCCATTGTTTTAATTTACAGGGGTGTTTTCCAGTCCCTCGTGGAAAAGTACTTTCCGACAAAAGCAACCTTGGAGAACTTCACCGCTCGCGGCGACAAACTAGCCTCTGCTGGCGATCGATCATCCTCGACCACGCTTTCTAGAGCTGGACGTGCTGTTGCTGGTGGTCAGGGCAGCGGGCTGGGACTGAAAGATATTCTCGGCGAGAAGATGTTAGCTAAACTTATTGCGGGTGGAAGTCTGTCAGCGTTTGACGAAGAAGAGGCCTCCTTGGGAAAGAAGGTGGATTCTAAAGCTGATGATTCCGATGACGATGAAGATGATGACGATGATGATTCGGCGGTTGACTCAGATGATGTTGAGTCAACTAATACAAAAAATAAAACTGGCGGTGGACAGGCTGGAAGTTCTTCCTCCGACTACTATGACTCCGACTTGGAGCTTACACACAGTAGCACTGCGGATCGTGTCCCTAAACGTCCCAAAAAAGAGTCTATAAAATCCTCGGTGACCCGCTCGAAACGGAAACAAAAGTACTCCAATGAAAGCGGTTCAAACTCTGATTCGGAGGGGGACTGGGATCTTGATGCCATGTGTGATAATTTCCTTGCTCGTCACCCGGGTGCTACCAAAGTCGATATCAATAGTGCTGATGTTGCTGCCCCCGAGCGTCTAAAACAAAATTCCCTGTGGGCAGACGACTCCACAAGCGAACTATCAACCAAATATCTGTTTGGTCGATCGGGTCTAGCTCTGGAGAATGAACCTTTGTCGGCCCCTACGGACTCCATCCCCATAGAGGAAGCGCGACGCCAATGTGCTGAAATGCAGTCTCTCATTCTTCGGTACATAGAAAAACTCGGGAAGTACCTACCTCCGTCATCCCTAGATGATCTCATTGAAAAACTCGGTGGACCAAGTCGCGTTGCTGAAATGACGGGCAGGAGGGGGAGAGTAATCGTGGATGAGTCGGGCCGAATTCTCTACGAGTCGCGACGCGAGAGTGACGTCACCCTTGAAGTCATAAATTTGGCAGAAAAACAGCGTTTCATGGATGGTGAAAAGCTGATTGCCATAGTCTCGGAAGCGGCCAGTAGTGGCATCTCCCTGCAGGCTGATAGGCGAGTTGCTAACCAGCGTCGACGTGTGCATATTACACTGGAGCTGCCCTGGAGTGCCGATCGGGCGATCCAACAGTTTGGCCGAACCCACCGCTCCAACCAAGTCAGTTCGCCGGAGTATATTTTCCTTATTTCTGACCTTGCCGGTGAACAGCGTTTCGCGTCCACTGTTGCCAAGCGTTTGGAGTCCCTTGGGGCACTGACACACGGTGATAGACGCGCGACGGAGACACGAGACCTGTCACGCTTCAACATAGACACTAAGTTGGGCCGTGAAGCCCTTGACATAGTGCTAAAGGCATGCATTTACGGTGATGAGGGTATTGTTGATCCGCCAGCTGACTACCGTTCCACAGATACACCAGCTGCCGAAGATTCGTCAGAAATCTTACCCCTTCATGTGCGAAGGCACCATCAATTCTTCGCCGACGTTAAAGCAGGCCTCCAGGGTGTTGGTCTGTTCAATGGCAGATCTCGAGAGCGTGACAGTAATCACATGTCCAAATTCCTCAATCGTCTCCTCGGTATGCGAGTACATGTACAAAATGCTCTTTTCCGATACTTTTCGGATACGCTTGAGGAGCTCGTCAGGCGAGCAAAACGTGACAATCGGCTTGACTTAGGAATCATGGACTTGGGTACAACTGGGCAGAATTTGGAAATCGTGTGGACCAAGAGTTTTGATACCCGTTTTCTGTCGGACTCGACCCAGATTCATTTGCACAAGGTGACGACGCAGCGTGGTGTTTCATGGTCAGCCGCTATGGAAATCTACACTCAGCACGATGGGGATGCCGATGGCTTCTATATGCCTCGTCAGAACTCGGGGATCCGCAGCATGCCACTGTTGGCCTTCTACATAAAGAACAGGATGAATCGAAACTCGGGCACAAAATTATATCGTATATACCGTCCCAATACTGGTATGCAAACAGTTCCGATGGAGTATGATAAATTGAAGGAACGGTACACCCGTGTTTCAAGTCCATCAGATTGCCAAGAACTTTGGGCAACGGTTTACAAAGACAGTGCAACTAAGTGTATCCACTTGATTCAACGGAACTACTGCTCCCGTATTGCACAGCAAAAAGCTTTGGTAAGCTTCCTCAAAATTTATCCATTTTTGTTACCTAATGGTACTTTCTGAATAAAAATTGAAATTTTCTGGAATTTAGGAAACCCTCTTATATGTGCGTTAATAACCACACAAATTTGTGTAATATCAACCCGTTTGGTAGCTTACTCCGTAGGTGTTTACACCCAGAGCCATTACTTCTTTAACTATCAGACTTACCGTTTGATCCTAGACACCCGAACAACGAAAAAACCCGTTTCTAAATGAATTACAGGGTCTAGTGTGAATTTGTTCCACTTCACGCCAGTTTGACCGTCATAGTCCGAAGATGTCCACCGTATCCTCCACAGAAGGGTGGTGCGGAGACAGTTACTTGCGCGTGATTTAGTTTAAAGTGATAGTAGACTTGCGATGCATCTACCGCACTCTCCTATTCCCCTTGCTATGCCCGGTGTTAATACATAGTCAAGAAGACCAGAGACGGGAGATGGCGCAGGTGGCTGGCCCGGCCGGGGCCCCTAGACACTCCTAGGCGTGCCACCACACCCCCTCCCCATGTTCGGCTTTTTTTACAGGAGCGCAACCCGAATAACATCTGATGTGGCTCCGTGTTGGTCCAACGCATCTACGTGTCCCGTTTTGGGGGCACTTCCACTTCAAACACTCACACACGACAGTTTGACCGTCGTAGTCCGACGATGTTCACCGTATGCTCCATAGAATGGCGGTGCAGGGACGGTGACTTGTGCGCAAATTAGCTTTAAGTGATTGTAGACTTGCATTGCATTTACCGCACTCTCTTCCCTTACCTGCCTGTGCCCGGTGTCATACATGGTCAAGAAGACGGGAGGCGGGGTCGGGTGCAGATAAGTCATATCCCACGGAGTGGGAGACCGGGGTGCGGCATGAGCCTGCATCTACGCGTGCCTATGTTGGGCACGCGCACCACCCATGTTCGTCATTGGTTATGGGACCGCATCTTAGAATAATAACGCCTGCCGCACCCTGATTTAGCTCCCGTGTTGGTCCAGCGCATTTACCACGTGGCCCGTTTAGGGGGCACAGACACATCAGTTCGACCGTCGTGTTTGACGATGTCCACCGTATGCTGTGCAGGGACGGTGACTTGCGCAGGATTATAGTGAGAGTGAACTTGCGATGCATCTACCTCACTCGGTTCCACTCCCCAACCTGGACCCGTTGTCAAGACAGAGTAAAGAAAACCGGAGATGGGAGTGGCGCAGGTCCATGCAATACGATCCAACACCAAACAAGAACACAACAGCATAAGAGAGAAGTAGCTCGGATACCAACTAATTGGAAGTGCCATCAGGCCACATTAAGAAGGAGCCATGGCAGCCCGACTCAGCCTGACGCGACCGTATTACACGCCAACGTAACCCTAACTATTCATTATGCTTAGCGTTCGTTGCCGGGCTATTAGGGTCATACGATGTTTCTTTGGCGGTGGGAGGACCGGAGTATCGAGTCAAATGGCAAACTTCCAAACGATTACTATTAGGACGCCGTGTTAGTTTCAAAACGCGTCCGCTTCACTTTGATAATGAAAGATCGCACAGGGCGGTCCTCATTCTTACTCCTGTTAAGGGTCAGTATAAAAGTGCATCAGGTCAGCTAGGAATGATATCTCGCATATTGGTCGGCCAAGGGATCTCGAAATCCGTACACCTGTAGGGGCAACAAATTTTTGTACGACCCTACTAACCTGGCAACGACTGCTAACCCTAACGAAAACAATGGATAGGGTTCGAATTAGGTTAGCGCTCTCCTTTCTTCATGTAGCTCCATCCATAAAAATCCTATTACCACCGGTCCCGCATTACTCGCTAACGTATCCGTTGTTCCCTGAATTGGGCCATATATTACGTTCTAGCCTTATCTTCTCTTATGTTAAGTTTAAAATGACTATTCAACAATAGTCATGTTGACTTTACCTCGTAGTGTATTCACAAATCTCAGGACAATTTCGGTGCGTTTGAACAAAGGATTGCCTATGTTTGTTACTGCAGTTTAAGGCACGAAGTCATTTATTTACAAATTTGACGGTTAAAAGCCCATGAAGCCTCTGGTTCTCTAAAAATAACTTATGCTCACAACCTCTTTCCCACTGTTAACTCTGGACCGAAAAAGCAATTTCCCAGTGTGTCATGTTTTGTTTGGTGGAACTCATTGTTATTTTGCTTGCCTCTAAACGAAAATCAAGCTCAAATTTCAAGACATTTTCACGGATAGAGCGGAGTAAGAACAACTTGCACGCAAAAGGACTATCCAGAGTCGGCAAGGCGAATAAGTAAATACACGTTTTAATTCCAAACATGGATTATCCTAATGTCCATCATCACGTTTCATGAGTTAGGTTGTGTGCTGTACTGTAAGTTGCCTCTTCACACACACACACGACAGTTCGACCGTCGTAGTCCGACGATGTCCACCGTATGCTCCATGGGAAAGTGGAGTAGGGACAGTGACTTGCGCGTGATTTAGTTTAGTGCTAGTAGACTTGCGCTGCATCTACTGCACTCTCTCCTCCCCCACCTGAGCCCGGTGTCAAGACAGAGTCAAGAAGACCGGAGGCGGGAGAGGACGCAGGGGGCTGGCGCGGCTGAGTCCCCTAAGTCCTAGCCACCCCTAGGCGTGCCACCACACCCCTCATGTTCGGCATTTGTTAGCGGAGCGCAACCCGAATAACACATGCCGTTCCCTGATGTGGCCCCCTAAACGGGCCACGTGGTAGATGCGTTGGACCAACACACACACGACAGTTCGACCGTCGTAGTCCGACGATGTCTACCGTATGCTCCATGGGAAAGTGGAGCAGATACAGTGACTTGCGCGTGATTTAGTTTAAAGTGATAGTAGACTTGCGCTGCATCTACCGCACTCTCTCCTCCCCCACCTGAGCCTGGTGTCAAGACAGAGTCAAGGAGACCGGAGGCGGGAGAGGACGCAGGTGGCTGGCGCGGCTGGGTCCCCTAAGCCCTGGCCGCCCCTAGGCGTGCCACCACACCTCCATGTTCGGCATTTTTTATGGGAGCGCAACCCAAATAACGCCTGTCGTGCCCTAATGTGGCCCCCGTGTTGGTCCGCCACATCTACCACGTGGCCCGTTTATGGGGCACGCACACACACACGCACGACTCACTCGTCTGTCTCACGTTATAGTTTGCTGCTTACATAACGTGATCATGCCTGATCTAACAGACCTCCATGGTGTCACGAGTATTGCCCCCACGTGTGAAGATCTGTATAAGCGAAGATAGTTTACGCGTTACCCTACCTGTAGGTTATCCGGTAAGTTTACTGGAAACAGACAGTGGGAGTACCTACAACTTCTTTCTGCCAAGTAATCTGTCTTTTAGATCTTGCATTTTAACATTCGCAGGCCATAAAGGACAGTGCTACCATGTTACCAATGAATGGGGCCCGGTTTGCTGACCGCCCCGTAAAATGCAAAGCCCGATGACGGCCCTATGACATTACGATGGTTCTTTCGCCTCCACTGTCGTGTGTTTGTGTTTCAGCGAACCAAAGCTGTAGATAACAACGAACCCGTTTATTCGAAGATCATAAAGAAACCTCCGCAAGATTTTTTAGCGCTGCTTAGTGTTCATATAACTAGCAAGAACACTACTACTGATTCCCCCACTCCATAGGCCCTGGTTTTTGGTTTATACACCAACTATAATAAATTAAAAACCATTTGACCTGCCAGGGAAGAGGATCAATTTATATCTTTATAAACTGTGCAAATCGGAAACCCTCGTCGTGTTACCAGAACCAGGTCTCCTGCAATAAATATCATTCTCTTTACATATACCGAGGTTGCCTTCACTTATCACCCTATTGACCCCCTTTTATCATTTTTAGGGACTGACGCCGCTGTGTGAGGTGGGTCTTCGAGCTCGCACCTATTATGTTCTTAGCGGGTCCGTTCTTAACGTGTGGGCTCGAATAGAACCCCTTCTTCTCTCACGCATGGTTCATTCGAGGTGCATGCAGGTGGTGAGACTAAAACCAAAGGATGGCAAACGCATTGTCGGCTCACTCATACCTCATGAATGTGTTGATGATGTTCTCTCCTGTTTGAGTCATCTTCAGGAGGATACTGAACTTCGAACTTCGACGCCTTTCGAGAGCCCCGGTTCGAGTCCGTTTTCGGAGTCCCCATTTGGCTATCCCAAAGTGTCCAAGATGGGCAAACTGCAGCACAGTTACTCAACGTCCAGCCTTGCCTCCGGCCAACCTTATGCACTTACTAATGGGCTAGGAAAAAGCATCAGGCATCCATCAAACGGGCCTCTGGTTAGGCAGCCGGGTATGGTTTTTGGTGCCACCCGTTCAAATCCTCCCTTTCCTCGCTCCCAGCCGAACAACTCTCTTATGTACAGTTCCATCGGACCAGGCAGCCATAACATTTCTACTGGTCTAAAGAAGTTCCCATCCCATACACTATCAAACCAGTCTTTCTCGCCCCACCGCTCTTACGAACAGCAACACGCGAACCGACTGCACCATTTATATAGGTCACCAAGTAGTGGCGTTACAGGTTCTCGCCTGCTTGCAGCTATTACCGATCCTTCGAATGTGGGTTTCGCACCGCGGCATGTGACACCCATCCTAACACCTGTCGGTGTCCCCTCAACCACACGTCCTCCAATGAATCAGATTGCCTTCACCTTGCCCGGCGTCCAGATGACAAATTTTTCACCCAACCAGGCGGGACTGGGCAGGCCGAATTGGGCCTCTCAACCTGGTAATTTATACTCTACGCAGACAAATGGCTTTAAGGCTGCTGTACCCCCGCCGCCAAACGGCAACATCCCCACCAGGTTGGCGGTCCCTCCTCCGTCGTCTGGTCAGCATAACCCGGCCCAAGCGAAGAGGCCACCCAACAAGTTCAAGAAAGTGAAGCTCGTATGGAAGGATGGTTGATTAAAGACAGCCCTTTGTTTTCACTGTGTCGGAACTGATGGCATCGGACTCATGCCCACACACACACCTGAAAACTGCAGTTTTCGCGTATGCGTGCGTGCGTGTATAACTTTTGCGTCCTACCTCTTATCTGAAGCGGTCCAACATGTGTTGTTCGCTAACATAATGTTTCATATGTACAGTGTACCTTGTATTGAACCGTTACTTTGAGCCCCATTTCTGCACAGCAATCTGCTACCTCCTCTGAGGTTGACTTTGTATCTACTCAGACTGTTGAGCTCAAAATTATTTGTTACGGTTATATTCTAAAGTCACCCACCGTCGCCTGATTTCCCAACGTGCCTCATTTTGTTGCTATTCCTTTCGACTCGCCGACCATTAAGCTTCGCAGCTTTAGCTCGGCACAGCAAGCTTTATTTCTTACAGCCTAAGATCCAATGCATTTCTTGTCCGCCTTTCTCCCTCTACCTCCCGCTCCACCTCTCATCTCTACCCCCTTTTTCTTTGCTCATACCTTGTGTTTCCTCTTGATTCATCCTACTTTCCTGTTTGCCAAGCATCGTCGGGTCTGAAGGTTTGTTCGAACAATACCAGTCTTTCCGTGGGATGTAAATCTGTTGACTCTGTCTCCAGTTACCGACACCCATGTAATTTTTTACCTCGTTGAACACAAATTTGCCATTTGGTACTGAAACAAACAGAAGCAAGATTTCCGTATTGATTTTGTGTCCTGACTTCGTTCCACTGTTGGAGGTATGATAGCCAATGCTAATCAGAAGTTGGAAATGTTTAGCTCTATGATGATAATGTTTGACTAGTGGTTTTTTTCCCTGGTCCGACTCATAGGTGCCATCTTGTGACGAGAACCGCACTAATTTACGCTACTTGTTGTGATTTTCGCAAGTTTGCAATAGTATTCGCCGGACGACTACCAACTCCACCAGCACGGCTGCCAGTCTCATTCACTTCTTGCTGCCACCGCACGTTTGCATCACGTATAGGCCTGGCCGGTCACTGAGGCTAGCCTACCTGTCAGGAACCCCAGTAGACTTCAGTGGCACTTGTCCACATTACCCAAGGGCATTCAGCCATTTGCGCATCTTCGATGAAACTGCGCTTTAGGCCCCATCATACACCTTACCCTACCTACCCACACTTACCTCTAAGCCACATATGAACCCCTCTACACCTGGTAATCTCTTTCCGGCAGCGGACACATAGTCCGCTTAACCGTCATCGGTATGGCCGGTGCGAAGTCGCATGTCAAAACATGCACCTCTTGCCTAACCTGGGAGCATGTTTTTTGGTGTACCGGGTAAATGGAGTGGCACATAAACGAGCCGTTTAGCTCTGTTGGCCATTGCGCCCAATCGCATCAGCAGCTGGTTGGCCAGCTCAGACAGTTGACTGATGCATGGGGGAGGAGAATTAGGCCAACACTGGGGAATTCATTCCCACTATAATAGAGCGGGCACGCTTTCATTTATCACAACGTGCCAGAAGTTTTGACTTAGGAGATTGCCAACTGACGGGCTAACTCGGTCCTCTAGTCAGCACTGCATAGGTGTGTGGAGTGTCCTGGCTGGAGGACTGAGTCGAGCTCAGTATGACCTCAATGTCACTCCCACCTAGATGGAATCCAAGATTTTTCCCTTCTTTGGAAAGCGGGTACGTTGTGCGGTGCTCTGGTTGTGTGTAGCACGTGTAGACAGTCTGTTTAGCCTTGTCGGCCACCTCGCCTACGGTCATCCTGGCATTGTCCTGCAGTCGGGAATTGGTGAACGAGGAGAGAATGGGGTTGATGCAGCCTGAGGATGCCTCACCATGAACTAATTCACGCGCACCTCACCGGTACTGCACCCATTCCGTGGCACCTGCAGTCGAAGTCGTCTCTTACTATAATCGAATTATCACGCTCAATTTGTGGTAGATTATTACCACGGGAGGCGGAACTATGCAGTTTGAATTACGAGTAGAATGAAGCGTTTTCTCGAAAACAACTGTGGTGTTAGGGTGTCTGGTGCTTATCGTGAGGTTTGGCATTTGTATCAAACAAAAGTCGGTGGGGTCACGCCGGTGCGCTTTCCTTCCATCTCCGGGTTGCTATTGGGGTATAGGGGTACAAGTTACGGATAGCACCACAGATAGCATTTGGTCGCTCCATTTTTCTCGTACAGGTGGTGAATGCTCTTGAGGCCGCCTCTAGTTGGTACCCAACTCTCACCTATGGCTCCTCGAATTTGGGTTCTTCCAAGCGGCCACACCCCGGGCGACCGTCACGACCGGCGGGCTAAACCAGGTCAGGGTATCCGGTGTTGTGTATGCCTCCACACCCGGTATTTCTGACTCCCGAACTTCCCACCTCCCCCTTCTCAAACAGCCTTACGGTGGGGGCGACAGCGACCCAGCCTAATTCGGTTCGCTCTCCCACTAAAACAAAACCGTGACCCATAGCGGAGTTCGACAGCCTTCTGGGATGTCCGAGCAGCCCTATTTAGGGACAGCACTGCTTGCCTCCTCGCGGAGGAAGGGGCTAGAAAGATGCCCTAAACAAATTCTGCGTCTCACGTCTTTTGCAGCCGGCCGCGGCTCGCAGATCGCAAAAAATGCAGTCGTAAAACTCAAATAAACATTAATGCCCCCGTCCCCATCCCCTCGCCCTACACTCCAGACTGCTCGGGTGAGTCCACTCACACTAGCAGTCTGGAATTTTCCTTACCTTTTAGACAATCCTAGGAGCAACCGGCCGGAACGGAAGACGGCGCTAGACACTCGGGAACTGCCACGCTACAAGGTGGACATTGCTGCTCTCAGCGAGACCCGATTCTCTGAGCAATGTCAGCATGAGGAGGTGGGTGCCGGCTTCACCTTTTCCTGGAGCGGCCGGCCAAAAACAGAGCGACGCGACGCTGGTGTCGCCTTTGCCATCTGGAACGACATCGTAGGACGTCTGCCCTGTCTGCCGCAGGGGATCAATGATCGCCTGATGCGCCTCTACCTTCCTCTTCGCGGAGACATGTTCGCCACCATCATCAGCGCCTACGCTCCCCCAATGACGAGCTCTGATGCGGCGAAGGACCAATTCGTCGAGGACCTGCTAGCGACTGTGCCGAAGGTGGACAAGTTAATTTTCCTCGGTGACTTTAACGCCCGCGTCGGGAAAGACCAAACATCATGGCACGGAGCGCTGGGTCCCCACGGTCTCGGTAGCTGTAACGATAACGGCCTCCTTCTTCTGCGCACGTGTGCGGAACACCGTCTCCTGCTGACCAACACCTTCTTCCGACGCGGGAGAAGGCCACGTGGATGCACCCTCAGTCGTGGCGCTGGCATCTGCTGGACCATGTTCTCGTCCGGAGGCGAGATCGACAGGACGTGCTGGTAACCAAGGTGATCCGCGATGCCGATGGTTGGACAGATCCCCGCCTCGTCATCTCCCAGATGAGGCTCCGACTGCAACCCTGACGAAGACCCCAAGGTAAGAGGCCGCCAGGTAAGTTAAATACTCTTTTGTTAAATTTGCCTGCTCACTGTTTTGATTTCAGCAACCAAATAACCGAGAAAATGGAGGACCTGAATGCTCCGCATGATAACGCTACCGTGGAGACACGATGGTGTCAACTGCGAAATGTCATCCCATCCACCGCCCCCGAAGTCCTTGGACGCACTCGCCGTCAACACCAGGACTGGTTTGACGACAATGACGCTGACATCAGCAACTTACTTGCGGAGAAGAACGGACTACACAAAGCCTACATGGACCTTCGGCCTAACGCCACCAAGCAGCCTTCTTCAGATGCCGCCGCCTTGTACAGCAACGGCTGCGGGAGATGCAGGACGCTTGGATGATCCGAAAGGCTGAGGAAATCCAGCGGTATGCGGACCGCAATAAAATGAAAAACTTTTTCAAAGCCATCAAGGCCATCTACGGCCCGTGTATCAAAGGGACCGCACCGCTGCTCAGCTCTGACGGCACAACACTGCTGACAGAGAAATCACAAATTCTGAAGCGCTGGGCCGAGCACTTCAGAAGTATCCCTAATTGCTCATCAGCCATCTCCGATGCTGCCATTGACCAGCTCCCTCCAGTGGACACGAACAATGGCCGGGATCTGCCGCCCTCCCTACCAGAAAACATCCGGGCCGTGCAGCAGATTTCTATCGGTAATGCACCGGGATCCGACGCAATCCAACCGGAAGTCTACAGGCAAGGTGGGCCCCGGCTGATGGCAGATTTCACAACACCCTTTCAGGAGATGTGGCGCCAAGGACAAGTTCCTCAGGATTTCAAAGACGCGACCATCTTCCATCTCTACAAACGGAAGGGGAACCGGCAACTCTGTGATAACCACAGAGTCATATCATTTTTCAACATCGCCGGGACGATCTTCACCCGTATCCTTATCAATCGTCTGAACGGTCACCTAGAGCAGAGCCTGCTCCCGGAAAGCCAATGTGGCTTCTGCCGGTACCGCGGAGCAACCAACATGATCTTTGTCGCCTTCCAGCTACAAGCGAAGTGCCAGGAGATGCGAATCCACCTTTACACTACCTTCGTGGATCGGACGAAAGCCTTTGACACTGTGAATAACGACAGACTGTGGAAAGTCATGCAGAAATTTGGCTGTCCTGAGCGGTTCACGCACATGGTGCGTCAGCCTCATGACGGGATGACGGCGCAAGACGGCGCATTCGCAGTGACCAACGGAGTGAAGCAGGGCTGTGTATTGGCCCCCACCCTGTTCAGTCTCATGTTCTCTGCTACGCCGATGAACGCCTACCGTGATGAGCAGCCTGGGATCCGCATCGCCTACAGAACTATCGGGCACCTTCTCAACAGTTGGCGTATGTAGGCCACAACGCGCGTGTCCACTCGTACAGTCCATGACTTGCTCTTCGAGGATGACTGCACCCTTAACACCGTGATGGCGGAGGACATGCAAAGAAGAATGGACCTCTTCACCACAGGCTGCACCGATTTTGGATTAACTAAGTACATCCAAAACGGTTGTCATGCACCAGCCGCCATTCAACGAGGAATACAATGCTCCCTGAATCAATGTCAACGGTTCTCAACTCAAAAGTGTAGAAACCTTCGCTTATCCAGGAAGCATGCTGTCACGCAACAGAAGAATCGATAACGAGGTTGACCAACGAATCTCCAAAGACATTCAGGCCTTCAACCAACTGCAGGCGACCATGTGGAATAGCCACGGTATTCATCTGAACACCAAACTGAAGATGTACAAGGCCGGCGTATTGACGACACTCCTTTACGGAACTCAGACCTGGACCGTCTACTCGATCCAAGTCAGGAAGCGACCGCACATTCACCTCACGCATCGGCCTGGTCGGTCACTTGCGAATCCACCGTACAGAGTCTGGTGAACCAGTGTCTGGAGCTCAAACACACAGCAGAGCTTGCCGCCTCCACTGCCCTCACTGTCCTCGCACATTCACTCATCGCATGGGCCTATTCGGTCACATGCTCATCCATGACAGCGGAATTCACCGTAATGCCGAAAACACCGATACCTCATGCCCACCCTCCGCTCCTGCCATTCTTAGAGCCCCTGACACCCCCACTACCACGAATGACATCCCCCAGCCTCTCCCGATTTCTCCTGCCAACACTGCGCCCGAAACCTCAACTCACGCATCGGCCTGGTCGGTCACTTGTGAATCCATTGCACGGAGGCTGGTAAACCAGTGCCTGGGGCTACGACATACAGTAGACGCGCCCGCCTCCACTGCCCTCACTTCTCATGCACATTTACACACCGCATGGGCCTATAAGCCACATGCGCATCCACGACAACCTGCTTTAAACCACTGGAGGCTAAGCCACATCAGTGCACACTACCTACACAAGTAAATATATAACACCCTAACCATCATCACGCACCGGAGAATATCACGGTTTCCTTGAAACCGTGACTTAGAAGGTTGCCAATCTGACGCTTACATCACACAACACCGTCGGCCCAGTGTACGTGCTGTGTGTCGAGTGGCTGACCAGTGGACTGGGAGTCGGGCTGTGATGGCTCCTGCATATCCCCTGAGTAAGTGAATATTGGTGTGTACGTTTTGGGGGCCAGGCCGTGCTGTGGTGCACGAAGACGGGTACACCGACCCGTCAGCCAATTCGGCCACTCCCACATCGGACAGCTGACCAGCTCAGGCAGTGGTCAAGAGCTCAGCACCTTTTCCTCGATATAAACAATCTGACGTGCTTGAAACTATCACAGTGCGCTAAAAGCCGTGGCTTGGAAGGTTGCCAACTGACAGGATAACTCGGACCGCATGGTCAGCCCAATGTGTGTTTTGTGTGGAGTGACCGACTGGCGGACTGAGAGTCAGGCTGCAATGGCTCCTTCTCAATTTGGCCTTTATGGCACTTCCACTCCATGGGCTCCGAGCCAGGTTTTGTGGTACGCCGAGGGGCGGCTCCGGCCGCGCCAGCCACATGCGCCCTCTCCCATCTCCGGTCATCTTGACTTTGTCTTGACACCGGGATCAGGTGGGTGAGGAGAAGAGAGTGTGGTAGATGCACGCAAGTCTACTATCACTTAAAACTAATTCACGCGCATGTCACCGTCCCTGCATCATCCCTCCGTGGAGCATATGGTGGACACTGCGGGACACCGACGGTCGAACTGTCGCATATTGACAGTGCGGTGGATCAATGGATTTTAATTAGATTATCCAAAATGGCCCATGGCAGACGTAAGTATAGTTGACCTTAACGATGACAATTGATAGTATGGTCGAAGGTATTAAACACACTTTGTGTCTGTGCCCTCACTTTACAATTTTATCGTATCTCACCCAAGGAAGACTGCTGCCGTTGCATTCCCTAGTCCTTCTGTGGATAAAAAATTTCATTTGCGAATTTGATCTATTTCAGAGGCCGTAAATGCAAACTATTGTGGATGGAGGCTTATCCATTGCATTTGGGCCCCCGCCTGCATAGTTAGGGTGTTTGGAGGCTGTAACTGCTCATTGTGGATTCTATTCGTATATCCTTCGAGGCCGAGTCATCCGAGAGTGGCATCCCTACGTGATATTCGTCGCTCAGTATGCGCCGGGATGTTATTTGCAGTCAGTATATGCTTATTTTTGTTCTCTGCCATGTTACTGGATGCCTACCGTGACGAACGCCCCGGGATCCGCATCGCCTACCGGATGAACGTCCGACTCCTCAACCAACGACGGATGCACTTCCGCTCGCGTGTCTCCACAGCCACCATCCACGAACTTCTATTCGCTGACGACTGCGCACTGAATACAACGACAGAAGAAGTAATGCAAAGGAGCATGGGCCTCTTCGCTGCCACTTGTGACAACTTCAGACGTCGCATCGACACTGAGAAAACGGTTGTGATGCATCAACCGTCACCCAAAACTCTACACCGCAGCTCACATCAATGTCAATGGCGCCCAACTGAAATCTGTGGATACCTTTCGCGTACCTGAGCAGCAATCTCTCCCGCAGCACCAAAGTCGATGATGAGATCGCCCATCGGATCGCCAAAGCCAGCCAAGCCTTTGGACGCATGCAAAATGTAGTCTGGAATCGACATGGTCTCCACCTCAGCACCAAACTCAAGATGTACAAAGCTGTCATATTGCCGACTTTGCTGTATGGAGCGGAGACGTGGACGATCTACCAAAAGCAGGCGCGGGAAGCTCAACCACTTCCACCTCAGCTGTCTCCGCAGAATACTAAAGCTGAGTTGGCAAGACAGGATACCGGACACGGAAGTGTTAGAACGAACAGGCATTCTCAGCATTTACGCTCAGTTGAAACAACGGCAACTGCGCTGGACCGGTCACCTTGTGCGGATGGACGACGAAAGGCTACCCAAACGACTCTTCTATGGAGATGTCGCCATGGGTTCTCGTCGAAAAGGGGGTAAAATACGACGCTACAAAGACACTCTGAAGACCCTCCTGAAGCAATTGCAGATCAACTCAGAGTCCTGGGAGGACCTTGCCCGGAATCGATCGGCTTGGAGGAGAACAGTGAAGACAGGGGCAACAATCTATCAAGCCAACAGGATCGCCGTTGCCAAGACCAAAAGAGCGGCACGAAAGTCACCAGCGCCCCGGACCAACATCGCCAATGCCCAGGCCCTTCCAAAATGCCCGCGCTGTCACCGCACCTTCCGTTCGCGAATCGGCTTAGTCGGACATCTTCGGACGCAAAGCACCAACAATTCGACAATTCAACATTCTACGTCAACTTCTGCCAACCCTCCATCGAACTCCCCACGCTCACCACTGGCATCAATTCCATTAGTCCCACCATAATCGAGACCGCATCACAATGCTCAGCACGTGTTACCCCCACAACCACCACTGTCACCACCGCTACCACCATCAGCGATGGGGACTCTCTCCTAAACTGTCCTCATAGCAACCGCACATTCACCTCACGCATTGGCCTGGTCGGTCACTTGCGAATCCATCGTACAGAGACTGGTGAACCTGTGCCTGGAGCTCCAACACACAGTAGAGATCGCCGCCTCCACTGCCCTCACTGTCCTCGTGCATTCACTCATCGCATGGGCCTTTTCGGTCACATGCGCATTCACAAAAACCTGTGGTAAACCACCGGAGGCTAAGCTACGGCTGAACACACTATCTTCACCAATACATCGACCACACATTCACAATCACCATGTACCTGAGTATATCACGGTTTCCTAAAAACCGTGGCTGGGAAGGCTGCCAATCTGACGCTTACACCAGACCACGACGTCGGCTCAGTGTATGTCTTGTGTGTGTCGAGTGGCTGACCAGTGGACTGAGAGTCAGACGGCGATGGCTCCTCCATATCCCCTGAGTTAGTGAATCCTGGCGTGTGCGTTATGGGGGCCAGGTCGTGCTGTGGCGCGCGAAGACGGGTACGCCTATCCGTCAGCCAATGCGCCCACTCCCACATCAGGCAACTGACCGGCTCGGACAGTGGTCTGATTTTGGGGGTGGGGGAGAGAGTGAGGTCGAGAGCTCAGCGCATTTTCCTCACTATAAACAAGCTGACGCGCTTGTAACTATCACGGTGCGCTAAACGCCGTGGCTTGGAAGGTTGCCAACTGACGGGATAACTCGGAGCGCGTGGTCAGCCCAATGTGTGTTTTGTGTGAAGTTGCTAACTGGCGGACTGAGAGTCAGGCTGAAATGGCTCATTCTTAATGTGGTCTTTATGGCACCCCCACTCTGTGGGATCTGAGCCAGGTGGGGTGGCACGCCCAGGGGTGGCTCCGGCCGCGCCAGCCACCTGTGCCCTCTCCCATCTCCGGTCTTCTTGACTGTGTCATGAGACCGGGCTCAGGTGGGGGAGGAGGAAAGATTGCGGTAGCTGCAGCGCAAGGCTACAATCACTTTAAACTTAATCACGCGCATGTCACCGTCCCTGCACCACCCTTCCGTGGAGCATACGGTGAACCTCGTCGAAATTGACGGTCGAACTGTCGTGTATACGCTTACTATACCGTAAGTGATTTTCATATTACGAAATGAAATTTCGAATTTGAAGCCGTGACTCTTATTCTTGCAAATTTCCCAGGATAAGGTATCCGTCTAATCAGCACTGTACCATATTCTGTGGTAAATGGCTGCCAACAACCAGCTTAACTGGTTTTCTGTGAGACGCAGTCCGTCCAGACTGGCTTATTCACTCTTTAATGAAGTTCGGTTGAACTTTATTCATTCTAGGGGTCTAGATGTGATGCTAAAGGGGAAAAAGGATGAGCTTTAGCTGGGTCATTCAACGCAATCAATCAGCATCTCTGAATTGAGGGATCGTCTGGTGGCAATTTGCTCCACAACCTGTCCGATGCCAGTGAAGCACAAAAGAATACAACCCGGTGGGTGTTCGTTGATGAACGCTCACCGATCGCTAACAGAACTCACTCCTCCCGTTCTACCTTGGGACTCACGCTCGAGCCCCGCCAGTAGCCGCACAGTGGCAGATGAGCAATGCTAACAAAGACAAGGGCGACTGGAATGGCTACTTCTTGCTCATTAGCCGTTACCAGCCAGTCAAACCCAACCCCACGTTGTGCCCCACCCGAGGCTGGAACACACGACCCGTTAATCCGAAGTCCAACGCTCTAACGAACACGTGGCTCAATGGTTAGAGTGTTGGACTTCTGATCAACAGATCGCGGGTTCGACCCTCAGGTGGGGCGCCACGTGGGGCTGGGTATGACGGTTAATGAGCCAGAACTTGTCATTCCAGTCGCCGTTGTCTTTTTCGGTATTGTTCATCAACCCGGTAGGTAGTGTGCCGTCATGGTAACCGTCTGAATGCACTAGTACAGTGATGATAATGACGCCAAGACTTTGGTGGTCTGATGTTTGTTCACATAGGGGATGATGGTTTTGAGGGTGGTACTGTGTGAATCCAGGTAACTAGGACATACCACCATGCTAGGCCACAGGTGCGTGGAACTAATAGAGGAGGCCGTTTGTCTGTTTCCATCTCGCAGCGGTCAATTTTTCGATGGAAGTAATGAGAAGCTATCTCTTCCGCAGAACCAATAAAGAACAGCGATCGTGTCAATTCACCAGAAGCATGTACTCTAAGACCGAATCACCGCTTTTTGGAAACCACTTCATATAAATACTGACTGTTATTTGACCAACATCTGGTAGGCGTTGTTAAGGAATGATCTACAAGAAGATTTTCTAGCCTGAGCAATTTTGGAGCAAAACCAAACTCCTCTCTTAATTTTAAAAACTCTTCGACCATCGATGGCTTTCCATCACCGCACTCAGTTGAGCTTTCAATGAGGTGCTGGAGGTTCATAAGGTGTCTACCGCGTGCAGGAGGCTCACAATATTTCCCCTATTAGCATCCAATTAACACAAAGGAAGTTGCCCACGGCCCTGGGCGCTTTCCGTGTCCGAACCCCTGTTCCAGTTGAATTCGGCTATGTAACCCAGCACCGTACTGTCAGGAGAAAGGAACTACAGACTCCCGTCTATAGCTAACGCAGCAACCTACGAATATTAGTAGAACACAACACCAGATATGCTAAATAAAATGCTTATTCTAATCCAAGTGTCTTAATCGACCGTTTGTTCAAAAAACTCGCTATTGATTACTCATAGCCCCCCACCAAACAGGACATCAAAACAGGAACCACCTGCAATGCAGGGGGCTGTGCACCACATATCAGGGAACTTAGGGTTAGGTTTAAAGTTAATGTTAACCGCAGTGTTAGGGTATAACTTAAGGCTAGGGTTTAGGTTATGGCTAGTGATATAGGACGCGGGAATGTTGGCCCTTCCTGGAATTATGCGCTGGGCCGCCTTCATTACTTAGGTGGGGCGCTCCTATTCCCGTGTCTTGTATAGGGAGTCATAAAAGTACTTCTTACCGTTTAAGATTAGGTTAGGGTACCTCTCTTATTTGGGCGCGCCTTTCCTATGCCCTGGCCTTGTTTAGGTGACCATAAAAGTAATACTTTCACGCCCCACCTAAACCTAACCCTGACATCTAACTACAAATCTAACCCTATTTTCCCTGGAATTTGGCACCAAAACGTCTGTATTGCGGCGGTTCTTGTACTCATGTCCTTTTTATGGGGCCACATAAGTCGTCCTTACTACGCCGAACCTCAAGTACCATGGACGCAAATTTTTAAATTAGTTTACAGTTAAAAGTGTTACTTGAGTGTGGTCCTAGTTGGGATTAAAGAGATAACAGCAAGATCGCAATATGTGACCCAGTTCAGGGAACAAAGGATACGTCAACGAGTAATAGGGTATCAGTGGTATTAGGGGTTTTATGGATTGGGCTAAATTAAGAAAAGGATGGCGCCATTAGCATTAGTTGCCGAGTTAGCAGGGTTGCACATTAGTCCTTCACCCCTACACGTACAGTTTGTGAGATTCGGTGGCTCTACGTCACGCTGTCCACTATTCGTGATGTCATTCCTAGCTGACCTGACCCACTTTTTATGGAACCTCGACGGGAGCAAGAATAAGGCCGGTCCTCCGCGATCTTTCATTACCACGGTAAAACTGATGCGTTTTTAACTAATGCTGCGTCCTAATAGTCGGCGCCTGGAAAGTTGCCATTTGACCCAATAATTCGGTCCTCCTGCGGCCAATGAAACATAGGGTCGGAACCTACTAACCCGGCAACGAATGCTAACCTAAATAAGCACAATGGACAGAGTAAAGGGGTAGATTTGCATGTAGTATGGTCGTGTTGTACACATTGACGTATCCTTTGTTCCCTGACTTGGGATTCAAATTAAGATCCTGCCGAGATAACAACTGTATTTTTGCCGAGCATCTTTTTCGTCAACTGTGTAATTCATAGTCAACCTCTTAGTCTACATGGTTTGTATGTTCAGTCTTTTTTATGGGCAGTGCTATTTAGGCCGGTCGCCTAACAAGAATTTACAAAGAACTGTTTCTTATACCCGCTCCGTAGATACTTGAGTCTCCTTCGAATATTATATTTGGAAGGAGAGTTCGTTTTAAAGTTTGTTATGTGGGAGGCGATCACGTCAGCAGCTGGTTCAGTACTGCTGCTTACTAGAAATCAAATGTGATTTAAGTCTGCAGCAGTCTTGTCTGACCTGAAGGGATGAATAATCAGAGACAGCAGACAGTATGTGGTTTGGGAAATCTAACGAATATGTGCCAATGTTGGTCGTATTTAAACACAATGATGTATTATTAGACGCATATAGAATGGAAGCACAGCCTTTCCTACATGGAATGAATGTAAGTAGTTATTATGTCTTCGACCGTGATTTAAGTAGGTAACTGAAACTATGTTTACCTAGAACTCGGCATACTGCCATGCATAAGTTAGGTTAGGCCCCATGATGGAACTAGCACCTTACCGATATTTTTCTGTTTAGAAGTACAGTCAGTGGCCGATTTCATGGCCTGTTGACCGAAATTATGAAATGCATTTTTGATTTGAAATAATTACGTCAGTGGAGTTTTAATATTAATTATCCTGCAGCACAATAGTAAAATATTTAACACACGCTAGGATGTCGGCCTTTTCATGCATTTCTTTCGACCGCGCGCAAATGTGAAACTCGGTAATAAATTACTTTTCAAGTAATGTATATTTATTGATTTCCTATGCCCTTATTAAGTAAAATACATTGCATGGAAAGTATGCACAAGATATCCTTCCTTGTACTCATTTGACGGAAACTGAATTCTTCTAAGTTTATACTCGAAAAAGTATATCTCTCGGTTTTTAAAGAAAGTCTTTTTCGATACCCGAAGGATTTTGAACTCGATTTTCTGTTAAAGTTGCGTTTAAAGTTTTGAAACTACAAGCCGTACACTTTCAATACAGAGATTATCATGCTGTCAAACATTTCACTCAGAGGACACCACATGGAGCTCATAAAATTTTGTAATGGATGTAGACTACGCTGTATACTTTGCGAGAAGTATTAAGCTACCCACGCAGATACGACGCCAATTGAGTGAACATCTAACAGTCTTCAGCATCTCATAAGTACAAAAGTTTAAAACCGAAAATAAGTGTATTTAACAGCCGGCATCCTGGGAGGACTAAAATATCTTGGGATTATGGTTTATGCTACTCAATAGTACAACCTCACTTAATTAATCCTCCTTGATCTAAAACGCATTTCAGCTTTTCGGTTAACTGTGATATGGATGTGATCATGCCTAATATAGCCAGTCTCACTGATGTCGTGCAGTTTGCCTATCTTCGCATTATGCGAATTGACTAACTTTTCTTCAGCTTTGACGATGCAGTGCTACAGATCCAAGGGCCACCTCGATATCTGGACGACAGTGATGGTGAACCGGCACGAGTGAAGACAATTACTACGATGACCAGTGATAGGAATTCGAAACCAAACTTGAGACTGCAAGACATAGTATTCCCAGTCCCGATACTCCAGCTGAAGATGCACTGGTCATATAACTTTAGTCTTGATACGAAAATAGAGTGACATGATGGAGTAAGGTAAGAAGCAGGTAAATGGTGGAGCAGCAAGTCCTGGGCGTGTTATGAGAGGGATCCCATGACTGCAGTCGTACACCATGTACGCCATAGGTTTAGGACGTGTTGAAAGTTGCCCCCTCCACCTACCTAACAAGATGGCTTGCCGTACACTGCTCAAAGGCGTTCGTGCTCTTCATTCTCCTTATCCATTTCCTCACCAAAATACAACTGACTGTATCTCAGACGACTTTAGATTTGGGAACTACTGATTTACTGTCCTCGTTTACTCGAGGCATTTCGTTCTGTGGGTCATCGTAGCTTAGTTCTAGCACAAGCTGGCGGGATCAGTTTAGTTGGAGTCTAAATGCCGCACTACCAAGTATAAAATTAATGGGGAGGGGGGTATGTTTCAGGAAACATCGTAATTTTGAAGCTGATGCCAAGTGGAGCGAACCACCATCACCGTATTGCAGTTTTTGCGCCTTGCCAGTCCTGCTGCAGGGCAGTGAGCTGAACACCTCGCAACTGCGTAATGTAGTTGTACACAATCGGCGAAACACGCCTGGCTGGGACTTTAGCTAGTACCCGTGCTGTCCGTATGTTAAATACTTACGTAGTGTGCACTTCCGATTGCCTGTTGGGAGCTTGTGCTAGTACGCGGTTAGTCCACGGTAAATGATGAATTTCGCCTCGAATATTCATATTAACTTTCGCATCGAACCTTAGAGTGTTTGTTCCGAAGGATTAACGCCAAGTTCATGCATAAGTTTCCTCGGAAATTAAACAACGCAGAATGGCTCGCCCATTGACAGAATCTTCGAATAGCAGTTATTAGTCACTTGACGCTCTCACTTCAGACTCAAGTCATCACGTGTATGGGCAAATTTTAGGAAAACAGACAATCTGGATAGAAAATTTGATGCGGTCCTCGCGCAGTTCTATTCTGCTCTAGCGCACACATAGGAAACCTCGCACTAAAGGCATATAAAATCGATGGTGATTTGTCTGGCTTATTGTGCTGCTTCAGAAGAGAACTGGTGCTTTCTACGTGGTATGGTCGCTGCTTCAAGAATCCCTAGAGACCGGCGACAAGGCCTTAGGGATCGTATAGGTATGCAGGAGTGAGCACGGATCAGCCGCTGAAATAAACCGCTCGATGGCAGACCTGAGTCTACGTGTGTGGTTAACAGCACTACAGTTAACGACCTTTTTGGCTTTTTTCGGGGTCTCTTTGAGGTGAGTCACGTTAGAGTCTTGGCTTCTCTCATCTGATCTATATAATTAGATGGTTTGTAAACTTGTTGCAATGGCCTCGTTTTCATCAAGGGTACTTGTTTTCCGATGTTAAAACTAGAGGAAGAGCATTTACTTCTGCAATGAGGTCTTATTTTTAGATAATCCTGTGAAGTTGATCCAGATGGTCATACGTGGGAAAAAATTCCCCCGAGAGCGCATTATATCAACAGCATCTTTCAAGAACTGCCGACGTTTGATGGTTTGGATGGCCATCAAATTTGGAGAGCGACCGAGCTGCCGGTCGAACGGCATTGTATAGGATGGCTTGGATGCAGAATGGACACGATAATTTTGGACACGATAATGCCCCAGTTCAACTGCTCTAAAGAAGAAGAATTTGATAGCGTTTACAGCGATAATCTAACTTTTTAGACAACAGCCAGCACCTGTACGTGTGGCCTGCAATCTATTTTTATTCCTTCGAACAGTCCAAACCTGAATCTGATCGAAAATTGTTATGCAATACTCAAAATAAATTTGCGTAGGGCAAAGAAAAGTTTTTCGATGCAAGAAAAACTTGATTTCATGCTGCATACTCTCATTGAACAAACTGCCATAGAAAACCTGGCTACTTCCATGCCTGAAAGACTTTATGCTGTCATAAATACACATCGAAAGTTTACTAAGTACTGATCTTGTGCATTTGTTACTATTCTACATTATTTTCCCGTTTTTATGCGCCCCATTCCTTATGCACTTTTATATTTAGCCTTATTTGGTTGATTTGCAATATAGCCATTTTCGTAATTTCCGGTTTTTAGTGAAAATTAATTATTTTTTATGTTAGTGAATATTAAGTCACAAACCAATCAATACCTTCTTTTTAAGAATGGTTGCTTCTTTACTGCTGTCAAACTTTGGGGCAAGCAATGCGGGTTGATTTCGCCTAACGGACCTTTTCTCGTGAAATCCATGAGATTTCATGGGATAGGGCAGGCATTGTACGTGACGAGATCCAATGACACTACTAACCGAACAAGGTCACACTTTCCTCATGTCCTTTGGTTGCCAACGGAACAGGGTCACGCTATCCTCATGGTTGCCATCGGAGCATCATCGCACAACAGTAACTTCAAATGAAAATTATGCACAAAAGGTTAAGGGGCCCGCTAAGCGGCGTCAGTCAGTCGTACATCAATATGGACGGAAAGGAGTAAATAACTCATAGTATTGTACCAAACGTAGACTACGGGGAATCGGAGATTCATGTAATCAGGAAGCGTTTGTTGCGAGACGGCATTGAGCAGCTGCACCCTAAATGTTGTGTTCAACTGCCCTACCGCTGAACAGTTGTAGACACGCTGAAATCTTGTGATGTAAAGAGTCCGGGGTTCACGGCAGGCCACTCGCTTCAGAAGGGGCCAGCATGTGACGCAATGACGTCGAGGAGACTAGTATTTTCCGTTGTTATGTTACGCGCATACACCCCGAGAAACCATTTTAAACCTCCATAGCGCGCGACTCACTCATTTTGAACTCGACCATAGGAAAATATTTAAGATCGTAGTGATTTTACGGTGGCAGGAGTGCAGACACCGGTCCTCTTTATGCTCCACTGAAATCCGTTGGCCAAACGAGTACGCAAATACGTAAATTCGGTCACCGGCTAATCCAAATCAGTTCATATAACAGCTATTTCATGCTCACTGAGTCCATCCCTAGATAGCCCTCCTCCTCCTCCTCCTCCTCCTATTCCTTTCACAAGAGTTCTAAATGGAATTTTAACCATCGACGGTGAAAACACTGACCAGATAATAAATTCAGTCGGGAGTCGGGAGTCTGACCAACCTCGTGACTGGATAGATGTATGTAAGCATAGAAACCTAGTGCTCCAGTGTATAAATGCTTCTGCTTCCACAGCATGACCTGGCCCCTATAACGCACACACCAGGATTATCTAAACCAGGGGATATGGATGAGCCGTCGCCGTCTGACTCCCAGTTTACTGGTCAGCCACTCAACACACAGCACACACTGAGCCGACGGCGTGGTCTGGTGTAAGCGTCAGATTGACAGCCTTCCAAGCCATGATTTCTAGGACACCGTTATATTCTCAGGTACATGATGATGGTGAGGGTGTTGTGTATGGATTGGTGGAGGTATTATGAGTTGATATGGTTAAGCCTGTGATGGCTTACCGTGGGTTATCGTGGAGAAGCATGTAACCTAACAGGCCCATGCAGCCTGGGAAGGTGCGGGAGCAGTGGGGGCAGTGAAGACGGCCGTGGCGACTGTATTTCGGAACCCCAGTCACTTGTTCACCAGTCTCTGTGCGATGGATTCGCAGATGACCGAGCAGGCCGATGTGTGAGGTGAAGTGCAGTGTAGGCAGGAGAAATTGGGAGAGGCTGTGGGATGTCATTCATGGTAGTGGAGGTGGCAGTGGCGGTAAGAATGTCAGGGGCAGAGGATGTGCACAGGGTATCGGTGTTGTTGGCATTGCGGTGAATTCTGCTGTCATGCATGCGCATGTGACCGAATAGGCCCCATGCGATGAGTTAATCCGCAAGGACTGTGAGGGCAGTGGATGCGGAGATCTCTGCTGAGGGCGTATGCTCCAGGCACTTGTTCACCAGTCTCTGTGTGATGGATTCACCAGTGACCGGCCAGGCCGATGCGTGCGGTGAATGTGCGGTCGCAATGAGGACAGATTAGGGCTGAGCCTCCATTGTTGGCGGTGGTGGTGACAGGGGTAGTGGTGGTTGTGGTGGTGGTGGTGGTGGTGGTGGAGGTCATAGGAAATGAGTATTGGTATGTGGTCGTTATGATAGTGGGAGTTGGGGAATTGGTGCCAGGGATAACCATGGTGGTCCGAAGGCAGGTTGGCAGAAGTTGAAGTTGTCTGTTTGTTGCTCAATTGAGTCCGAAGGTATCCGACCAGGTGCATTGACGACGCGGACATGTTGCAAGGGCTAGGGCATTGGCGGTGTTGGTTTGGAGTGCTGGTAACTTTCAAGCCGAGTTCCTCCCTGCTTGTTCATATGGATGCTCACATAGTGCAGCAATTATCCACTTTGTATTTATTTAAACCATGGTACTAAGTTTGTAATGATGGGGCCCTCTGGGCCTAAAAAATATACAATTTATTTATTTATTTATATTTATCTGCAGTTGCTTCAGGGAAGTCTTCAGAGTGTCCTTGTAGCGTCGTTCTTGACTCCCTTATTGACAGGAACCCATGGCGACATCTACATAGAAGACTCATTTGGGTATTCACTTGTATTCCATTTTCACAAGTTGGCCGCTCCAGCGCAGTTGCGGTTGTTTCAGTTGGCGTAGATGCTGAGGATGCCTGTTCGTGCCAGCAATTCTGTTTCCTGGATCCTGTCATGCCATTTCAGCTTTAGTATTGTACAGAGGCAGCTGAGGTGGAAGTGGGTGAGCTTCCACACCTGCTCTTGGTAAACCCTCCAGGTCTCCGCTCTATACAGCAGGGTCGGCAAGATGACAGTTTTAACATCTTGAGTTTGGTGCTGAGGTGGAGATGATGTTGATTCAAGACGGTCTGCATGCGTCCAAAGGTTTGGCTGGCTTTGGCGATCCGGTGTGCGACCTCAGAGTCGATTTTGGTGCTGTGGGAGAGGTTGCTGCCCAGGTAGGTGAAGCTTTCCACGGATATCAGTTGAGCGCCATTGACATTGACGTGAGCTGCGGAGTAGGTGGTATTGGGCGTCGGCTGATGCATCACAACCGTTTTCTCCGTCTTAGTGCACAGTCCGAAGTTGGCACAAGCGGCAGCAAAGAGGTCCATTCTCCTTTGTATGTCCCATTCTGTCGTTATATTGCGTGCACATTCATCAGCGAACAGAAGTTCATTGATGGTGGCTGTGGATACACGCGAGTGGAAATTCATCCGCTGTGGATTGAGGAGTCAGCCATCCATCAGGTAGGCGATGCGGATCCCAGAGAGTTCATCACAGTAGGCGTCCATTAGCATGGCAGAGAACATGAGACTGAAGAGGGAAGTCACTAGGACGCAGCTCTGCTTCCCTCCGTTGGTCACTCTGAAGGCTTCTGAGAAGGCTCCGTTGTCCGTGACGCGCGCCATCATGCCATCATGAAGTTGACGCACCATGTGAGTGAATCGCTCAGAACAGCCGAATTTGTGCATGATATTCCGCAGTCCTTCGGGATTCCCCGAGTCGAAGGCGTTCTTCAGATCCACGAAGGTAGAGTAGAGGTGAGTCGGCATCTCCTGAAACTTCTCCTGCAGCTGGCGCGCGGCAAAGATCCTGTCGATGTTGAAGCGATAGTGGCTGAAACCACTTTGGCTTTCCGGAAGGAGTCCATGTTCCAGATGGCCGTTGAGGCGGTTGAGGAGAATGCGGTCGAAGATTTTCCCGGCGATGTTGAGCAGTGAGATTCCTCAATGAGTGTCACAGGGTTGGTGGTTTCTCTTCTTCTTTGAGAAGTGTACGATTGTGGCGTCCTTGCAATCCTGAGGAACCTGTCCGTGGCGCCACATCGCCTGAAAGAGCGCTGTGATCGGGTTCATCAATTGGGGGCTGCCATGCTTGTAAATCGCCACAGGGAGCGTGTCTGATCCAGGTGCTTTCCCACTGTAGAGTTGCTGCATGGCCTTGATGGTTTCTTGGAGAGAGGCAGGAGGTGGAGTTTGGCGTTGGTTTTCACTTCAGGCAGTCAGTCGATGGCGGCGTCGGAGATGGTGGAGGGCCGGTTAGAATGCTTAAGCAGTGCTCCACGCAGCGCTTCAGGATTTGCGTCTTCTCAGTGAGCAGGATAGTTCCGTCAGCACTGAGAAAAGAGACGACTCCTTTGATGGGAGGTCCGTAGACAGTCTTGATGGTGGCGAAGCAGTTCTTCCATTCGTTGTGGTCCGTGTACCCTTGGATCCTTTCGTCCAGGCGTCCTGCATTTCCCACAGCCATTCTTGTACAAGGCGGCGACTTTAGTAGAAGGCTGTCTAGTTTTCTGCAGTAGGGTGGTCGACATAGGCTTTATGCAACCGGTTTTTCTCTACGAGCAGAGTGTTGATAGCTGCGTTGTTGTCATAGCACCAGTCCTGGTGTTGACGAGGTACACACTCGAGAACATCCAGGGTAGTGGATTGGACCGTGTCCCTCATTTGGCTCCAGCGGTCCTCCATGTAGGCGTCCTCGTCGGAAACTGGGAAGTTGGCTAGCCGGTTGGCCAGCTCGTTGCTGAAATGAAGATGGTGAGCAGCCATTTAACAAAACAGTATTTAAATTACCTAGTGGTCACTTACCTTGGGGTCTCCTGCGTGGCTGTAGACGAAGCCTCATATTGGAGATGACGAGGTGATGATCCGTCCACCTGTCGGCATCGGGGATCACCTTTGTCACCAACACGTCCTGTTGGTCTCGTCTCCGGACGAGGACATTATCCGGTGGGGGCCAGTGTCTCGATCGAAGGTACATCCAGGTTGCCTCTGCCGCATCGGGAAGCAGAAGAAGGTGTTGGTAAGGATCAGGTGGTGCTTGGGACATGTTCGTAGGAGAAGGAGACCACTATCATTGAAGCTGGCGAGACCATGGGGACCAAACACTCGACTCAACGTGGCATGGTCTGTCCCGACGCGTTAAAGTCGCAAAGGGCAATTAGCTTATCTACGTTCGGCACAGTCGCCAGGAGGGCGTGCAGGTCCTCATAGAATTTGTTCGTTGCCTCGTCGGAGCTCGTCGTTTGGGGGGCGTAGGCGTTGATGATGTTGGCCAACTTATCTCCTCGCAGAGGCAGGCAGAGGCTGATCAGGCGATCGTTGAAGCCCTGTGGCAGAAGGGCATACGTCCCACGATGTCGTTGCGGATGGCAAAGGCGATACCAGCGTCGCATCAGTCTGCCTTTGCGCTGCCGCTCCAGAAGAAGGTGTAGCCGGAACCTACCTTCTCCAACTGACCCTGCTCAGAGAATCGGGTCTCGCTGACAGTAGCAATGTCCACCTTGTATCGGGCTAGTTCCCGAGCGCCTAGCGCCGTCCTACATTTCGGTCGGTTGCTCCTCGGATTGTCTAAAAGGGAGCAAACATTGCAGGCTGCAAGAGTTAGCGGGCTCACTCGAGCAGCCGAGGGTACCCCGTGGGGGATTGCGAGAGGAGTTGTTGGTATTATTTAAAGTTATTCGACCACATGAAATTGTAGTTAGCGAACCATGGTCCGCTACAGCTTTCTTGAAACTCATTTGATTAGTGCACCTTTTCTAGCCCCCTCCCCCGCGAGGGGGGTAAGCAGTGCTGTCCTTTAATAGGGCTGCTGAGTCATCCCAGACGGCTATCGTATTCCACTATGGGTCAAGATTAGGGTTAGTGAGAGAACGATCGATTCGCCTGGTCCACCTATATGATTTCTGCTGCGCTCACCATAGGGCTTTTTCGACCGTGGGGAAAGAGGGAAATGTGAGGGGAGAGGGAAGGGGAAAGAGAGGATGGGAGAGAGAGAGGAGGAGAGTGGATCAGGAGGAGGGGAGAGGGGGCTAGATAGGGAGGGGGAAGGGCAGGGAGGAGGGGAGTGTGGGCGGGGAAGTGTGTAGATGGGGGAAGGCAGGATGGAGGGGGAGGGAGGAAGGGCAGGGGGAAGTGAGCAGGCATGCTGGGTGTGGAGACAGACACAACACCGGAGAACCTTACCTGGTTTAGCACGCCGGTCGTGATGGTTTGCCGGGATGTGGCCGCTGAAAAGAATCCAACCTTGAGGAGCCACATGTTAGCGTTAGGTACCAGTTAGAGGCGGCCACAGGACCATTCACCCCCTGTACGATACAAATAGAGCGGCCAAATGCTACCTGTGTGGTGCTAACCCTAACTAGTACCCCCTACATCCCGTAACAATTATACACATTAAATATACGACGATTTATTAATAACTGTTATAATTTTGAGATATTCTATATTTCAAGCGAATAAATATAACCGTAGAATTAGAACGGGTCTAAACTATTGTAGAAAACCATGAGAAAACACGCTTAAGACGCCCTGCTGAAATCAGGGAAGAAGGAGACGCGATCGCCAGAAAAAGAATTTTATTAATCGGATGTTTCAAATTCTCACTCGAATCCATCCTCAGTGTTACTAGGTCCACCTTGGCCATTGCTCTTAATATACAGTGTGTTTGTCCATGATTTACACTCCGCAGCGAAGGTAATGAAACACCCAGTATGCACGAGGCCAATCGATCGGTTCTAAGTGTAGGCCTGAATGCGAGTGTTAAGCTTTTGAGGGGAGTCCCGACGAAGAAAGGGGAGACTGAGATTGTCACTGCGGGTTTATTAGCCATCTGCAGCCAGCCTTATCTGAACCTCCATGTGTTTTGCCGCGCCTATGCCTCGTAGCCACGTTCTGTAGTCATCAGTTACCCCACAGAGTCATTGTTCTGTCGGTTGCGATCGGGAGCATTACCGGTTTTTGAAACGGCGTTTACCTCTGAGGGTTCGGGACTTTATTCTCACTTTTTTTCATGGACTCGATCCGGAGATCTGACAGATGCTCACAGTAGTAATTTATGCAACTAGAAATGTATGTTGAGATGGGCTCCGCATTCGAGGCTCGTGTACGTCAAACACCTGGTTTAGGTAGAGCTGATGGACGGCGGCTAATAGGCTGGAAATGGTTATACCAGTCTCCCTTGTGTTCGTTGGGTCTAGAGGAACTGCTCAAGGTTTTGCGTATGTTATCTCGGTTGTCTAGTCTTCAAGTTCTAAGTACAGTCATTCTACCTGCAAAACAGTTAAACTACTACAGTAATATTTGGACAGTGGCGCTTCACTGAGCTAAATGAAGGCGGCTAGCACCGAGTCCGTGGTTCAATGTGAGAGAACCTTTGGCTTAATGTTCAGCTGACTAGGGTTTAAACCTCGGCCTTTCCGGTTTAAGCCCGGGGAATATCTGGCTGATGATTACTAATAAACCAGAAATGACTATTCAGTTTTCCCTTATTTTTACCGATATTCCTTCTGAATAATAAATACAAGCTGGAAATACATTAGAAGTGTACATAAACAGGTCAAAGTGAATTTACTACTTATTCAGTGCCCTACAGGGCGCTGGTTGAGGCCACGGGCGCGCTTAATGCTAATTGTGAGGCCTTAACAATCAAAAAGCAAGAGACTGGAATGGCGATCTGCGGGCGTCTGTGTCGTTGTCGATCGGTCGTGTAGCATCTAAGCAACAATATTTCACTCAGAGTTCCACAATAACCAAGCCAAGTCCGATTAGCAGAAGGCACCCGAAGGAGAGATTTATTGGGCACGAAACCCTGGCGAAACACTGGCGAGGCCTGAGCCTGTGTTAATGGCGTAAAGTCATGTCCCGGAGAAAGTGGGATAGGGGGCGTCAACTGCTTTTATGGATTGGTGGGAGCAGGGGTGGCACATCTAAGCGGGGTATGGCCGGATGGGACCTTCTGAATGCGTGTTCGCGGGCATTTTGCGGTCAGGCAGACAGAAGAAAGGTCAATACGTCTGTCACCGCTAGCTGGATAGATGAATGACCTCACTGAACAGAGGCACCGGGCATCGCAGTAGTGCCTACTGTCAGCTACAATCGTAAACCAGCCCAGGGTCGAAGGACTTTAGCTCTAATCCAGACTCTTTGTTCATTGAATACAAAACCTCAGCGTTCTACCCGACAGCTACAACCTCGCAGCCTGTCGGTTAGGACCGGGGGTATTCAAATTCACGTGGTGTTGTGTATACTGAAGTCTTTTAATTGCAAGACAGAGGACGGACTACGAATGATGACGGCAAATGGGTTCCTGTTGTCTCTGTCCGCATGACTTCTTGAGTATTAATTGCCCGTCACTATGAGCTCACTGAGGGGGGTCAGGGGAAGCTGTAATTTGGATTTCCAGTAAGAGACTAAATGGAGTACCACGTTTAGTCGGAATCGGTTACTGAACTTCACACGCACTCAACTTAACGTTACGATGGATGATCGAGGAAATCAAAGGGAAATTCCCCTTCTCGAATGCAGGAAGCATCATAAAAGAAACCAATGAAACAAAATCGGGTGATTTCGAAATAATCCTTTAAATCCATATTAGAATAGTTCATTTTATGCAACTGCTCATACCGGCAAGACTACATCCCATCACAAAAAAACCGCCGGACGAAGGTAAGCGTGGTTGCAGGTGATGGGCAGAGGGAAGACAGGATAAATCGAACAAGCCCCCAATTTTTGTAGGTACGCAAGATCTCAGAAGCTAACCAAGGCATCGAGATAAAAAGGCATATTTTACGTGGTTGTAATGGAGAAGGAAATCGAATACTTGGCACAAAAAAAGTTTCTGTTTCCCAAAAAACACGTTTTCCAAAGCAGGGACTAAACACTTCATCTGCGTCCTTTATGTTCTTTACTTCTGCGTTATTTGTGTATTGAACAACGCGTTAGCACCAGACTGGAGGTCCGTAAACTGTGTGCGCTTAAATACTGTTGCCAGCTGAATTTAGTCGAGTGAGTACATATTTACCTGCACTCACTTAAAGGTGGTCAAATGCGTTGCAACCGAAATTATCGGCAACGCTATCAAAGAGGAACCGCAGGTCATTCTGCATCTGGTGGTCAACTGGGACCAATATTAGGCACTACGCCGACCTTGGTAAGCAGTAAGAAGGCCTAAGATTTATCTAATCTGTAGGTCTATCACCAAACCTACGGGACTTGATGATGGCATATTGATGCTCTTTCCACGGACTCAATCTTCTTAATTCTACTCTTAAAGAACAACGACCGTAGCCCTAAGTTCACCCGCATCTTCGGCACGGGCACATTGATCACACCTCCTCTATCCCTCACCAACCCGGTAGCGAACCATGTCATTAAGTTCTATCAAGCGCTCAAGGGTTCACAATTAACTTCTGATTATCAAACGAGCCTTTTCAATAACCAGCTTTTTCGGTGGTAGTGTGCTTCAGATGACTTTCAATCACATGTTTTTGTTATCTTATCATCCACACAGGACGATGACCGCAGGATGTGAAGATGAGTAGGTGCTGAAGGCGATAGACCTAGGTTAGCGTTTCAGGTTTGAGCTGACCTGTTGTGCGCTCCTTGTTTTACCTAATATACAGAGCTTCTAATTAATCAAAATTTGCGAATTTACGTGCTTATTCCTGTGTGAGTATAATTGTCTGCCTCCAGGCGTTTCCACTTCAAGTGTTTAAGTTTACTATTTTTTGTGATCACAGTTCAAGTGTCTTTATTTGTGCTAATTGACTTGACGCCATTACTTCGTTTAAATAAGCCCAGTTGACGGAACTAACTTCAGTCTCTGGGATAAGACCTCGGTCAATTTGCCATCCCAACCTCAAACGCCACAACCATCATGTCATAACCCCAATAAGAGAAGAGAGAAGGGGAAGAAACCGTACACCCCAAGCTGCTGTCTCAGGTAAATGCGGGCGCTGACAAGGACAAGATGTATGTCCACAGAGGTAAGTCATAACTGTGACATGCATTAATCGTGCCGCACATGGGAGTAGTGGGATGGCCTGCATGTGTCGTCAGCCACTGCGCCCAATTCCGTCACCAGCCGGGTGCCAAGCTCAAACGGTCGACTGGTGTACGGCATAGGAAAGAGAGAGGGAGAGAAGCGCATACGCGGGAATCCATCCCCATGCCAAACCAGCATAGTCTTCACTATGATAAATCGGAAGTGATGTGTTAATATTCGGGGCTTGGGAGGCAGTCAACCAATCGGATAACTCGGCCTGGAAGGATGAGAGTCAGGCTATACTGACTCCTTTTACGGTTATTCTTATGACGCTCTCGCACATGTGAGATCTGAACCACCCATTCAGAATCCTGATACACGTAATTTGAGCAGGTCGTTGTGACGGGCTGTTTAGCTAAAGCGCGCGCGAGCGCGCGCTCACCTCCGGTCATTTTCACAGTCTTGCCATCGGAGCAGGGTAGGTGAGCGAGGAGAGTGTGATAGATACTATGCAAGTATATCTCATTTTAGTCTACATCACGCTTAAGTCGCCGGTGCCGCGCCCACTCACTGAAGCGCGCAGCGGACGTCACCGCTTGCGACGACCGAACTGTCGTAAGTCATACAGAGGAAGTCTATGATGTGGACTGTTTTATGGGTTTCGGGGGGAATGTTTTCAAGGGTCGCATGTCCTAGCTCTTATAAATTGTGATGCATGAAATGCGAACAGCCGTGACTCTGTTTTTCAAAAAATTTACTCACCGGATGCGTCCATCCTACTGACCCGGAAGATCTGCCGGAAGATGCGAAACGGCAGTTAATAAATTACACTGTTCGTAAGTCGTTATTCAAATTTACTTTTGTCAAAATTACCTCCATAAGTAAGGATGATAATAACCCAATAAACATGTCACATTCACAAAATTAGAGCCCAGCGAACATTAATTGGACTTGTGGTCTTCTTCGTTCCTATGTCACAATGAGGCAGGGTGGGCAGCAAAGACAACATCTTTCTGAGCCGCTATCGGTTTTGTCAGATGCGTTAGGAATCCAATCAATGCATTGCTGATTTTATTACCAATCTGACATTCGCCATCCAGGACTGCAGATATGAAGAGATCAAGACAGACAAATTCGAGCAAACAATGCTTGTTCACCATTTGATTGTTGGCTTGCGCGATGAAAAAGCGCGAGAATATCTGTTATCAGAGAAGAGAGATTTGTCGTGGGAGAAGGCCTGTTATATCGCCAGCCCTCAAGAGCGCGTACGACAAAACCTTCAGCAGTTGAATCAGTCAAACGCTGGAATTATATCATCCTTCGAACCTAACTTGGCCGTCTCTCTGGTGAACACTGCGGGGATTTCCTCTAAACAGCAATAATCTATTCCTTCGACACAACTACCGTCCTGCTACCGTTGCGGTCAGCACCACATCCGATGGTCAGACGGTAGACACCAGAAGACAGTTTGCCTGGTTTGCAAGAAAATCGGTCACGCTGAACGCGTGTGCTTCTCCAAAAGACGGATGAGCATTAACCTGCATGCCACCTACCATAATGCAGCTGGGGACGGCGAGGCGATACTCCGAATGTTTTCAACGAACACGCCGCTACAATCGCCCTACACTATTATACTTCCGGTGGATCGTCATTCTGTGAAGTTTTAAATCGACTCCGGCACAGCTGTTACTCTTATCAATGAGGCCTCTATTCCGAAAGTCCTCCATCTCCTTCCGGCTCGTTGCTCTTTCCCTAGTTACACTAGGCCGCTTTATGTGGTTAGAGGAAGCCAACAACCAAATCTCCTCGGACGGAATTGGATAAAATGCGTGCCTTCTGTGCCATCCTATGTACATCGGATTGGTGTTAACTTGGCAATAGATTCCCTGTTGATAAATCATAGAATTGTTTTACGATGCTTCTACTACACACTGCCGTGGCCCACCTGTGAAATTTCACTTTAAATCAGAATTCCGTTCTCAGTTTCAAAGCTCGGTCAGTCCCCTATGCAGTCGCACCGAAGGTCAAAGAGGAATTGGATCGCTTACAGAAAGCGTAGATCATTGAGCCCGTGCAAGTTTCTGAATGGTCGGCCCCAATATTCTCTGTTCTTAAATCTGATGGTTCCGTACGTATCGGGGTGACTAAAAGCTGACGATGAACTTAGCAACTAAACTAAATCCTTATCCTCTCCCACACATTGAGGACCTGTACGCATCTCTCTCGGATGGCCAAAAATTCACAAATCTGCACTTGAAGCGTTCTTACAACCAAGTAGTCCTAGAAACCGAATCCCAAGACGCCACAACCATCAATACGCACCGAGGTTTACTTCGATACAAATGAATCCTATTTGGAGTAAGTTCTGCTCCAGGTTTATTTCAATGCTTGATTGATAGCCTCGTGAAGGACATGCCCCACGTTCACGCATATTTTGCTGATATATTATTAACGGGGTCGTCTGAACATAGCCACCTAGAGACTCTAAACCTAGTGCTAGCACGTTTAAAAGACGCAGGTTTCAAACTCAGGAAGCATAAGTGCACTTTCCTTGCAGATGCTGTGGAGTAACGTTGCTTTAAGGTAGATAAAATTGGTCTCCACCCACTCGAACATAAGCCTTAAAGACGGCTCCTCGCTCCAACAACATTAGTCAGTTGCGTTCATTCCTTGGGTTGGTTACCCACTTTAGTCGATTTATGAATAATTTGGCTACAATTCTGAAGCCCCTTTATCGATTACTCGAAAAGAATCGTTGATGAAACTTGCCAGAATTCAAATAACATGCTTTTGAATTATCAAAGGCGGCCCTTACCTCCTCTCCTGATTCATTACGACCCCAAAAGCCTATCATACTCAAATGCGATGCATCCCCGTACGGCGTGGTTTCGGTTCTCATGCACCGAATGCCTTCTGGAGCCGAGATGCCGACGACCTTTGCATCAAGAACCATGTCATAGGCGAAAACCAATTATTGGCGGGTAGATAAAGAGGCCTTAGCAATAATGTTGACCTACAACGCTTCCATTTGTATCTTTTTGGCTGACCCTTTGAAATTCTCACTGACCACAAACCTCTCTTAGCTTTGGTGGGTGAACAACGAGGGATACAACAAATGTCCTCACCGAGAATGCAACGATGGGCACTCACTCTTTACGCTTACACATATGCAAGGAAATATGTTACAGGTAGTGCAAACGTAGTGGCTGACGCCTTGAGTAGGCTTCACATTTTCAACGATATCGTTAACGGGGGACCTGCTTTTGAGACCGTGAAACCTTAATAGAACTTAGTTAACGCACCCGTAACCTGTCAACGAATTAGACAGTGGACATCCAGAGATCCTCTCTTAAGTTGAGTAAAAAGATCCTTGCAATCGGGCTGGCCATCTTTTGCCTCCCCTGAACTTCAGCCATGCTATAGCCATCAGAACAAATTGAGTCTACAAGACGGATGCGTACTATGGGGCAGTCGTGTAGTGGTGCCACCACAGGGCCGACAAGCCATCCTCAAAGACCTGCATAATGCCCATCCTGGTACGGTGAGAATGAAAGCCCTCGCCCGCAGTTATGTTTGGTCGCCCAAAATTGATAAAGACATCGAAAAAATGGTAAAAGCGTGCCACTCGTGTCAGATAACACAGAAGACCTTACCGAAGGTGCCCCTGAAACATTGGGCCTGGCCCGACTCGCCCTGGAAGAGGGTACACATCGACTATTTGGAGCCATTCCAAGACCACATGGTCTTAGTCCTGGTTGACGCCCACAATAAATGGATTGAAGCTATTCCGACCGGAAACACTTGTTCTTCAGTTACCATAATCAACAAGCTATGATCCGTTTTCTTCTACTTTCGGGATATCAGAAATCGTCGTTTCAGACAATGGCCCGGCCTTTACTAGTGCAGAATTGAAAGTATTTATGGACAATAATGGAATTAGGCATTTAACTACTGCGCCGTACCACGTGGCTTCAAATGGCCTCGCAAAGCGCGTGGTTCAGTCGATAAACTACGGGGTAACCAAACAGACGCAAGGGATTTAAGCACGAAGCTGCCAAGCTTCTTGTTCAGCTATCACATAATCCCAAACGGCTCAACTGGTTCTTCGCCTGCAGAATTGATGTTCAAGCGGCAGTTGCGCACACAGCTCGATCTGTTTAATCCTTCAATGCATGAGAAAAATCACTGAGCAACAGACGAAGGTGAAAGCGCGATATGATGCGCGCACGCGACCTCGAATCTTCTTGCCTAACAAAAGTGTCTACACGAGACTGGAACACGAAGCGAACTGGTAGCCAGCAAAAGTTCGAAGAAGTGAGGGACAGATCATAGAACTGGCGTTAGAAGATGTGAGAATTGTGCGTCGGCATCTGAACCAATTACGCAGCCGAACGGACACAGAAATGGAAGAATTCGGGAAGTTAGAACTGCCCGCAACCCTTGATGTTGATTCTGGCGTCTCGAGGACGGAATATCTACGGCCTACACTTACTACAACGCCACCAGCCGAGGTGTCTATTTTTCACCATCCTTCTACCCGTCCAACAGTGATGTAGGGACAGAGGAACCAGTGACTCCGCAAAACGGCGTAGATTTCGAAAATACCGCCCTGAGAAGATTAAACCGAATTCGCAAACCTGTCCAACGATTTCAGGACGAAACCTATTAGAACATTTATTAACTAACTCTCATTCTCTTTTCTGTATCTTCCCCTCGTCTCTGCCCGATGTCGTCCACTTTAGGGTGGAGGGGTGCAGTGTACGTGACCCACATGGTCTGGACATGACACCCCCACGCGCAACAAGGCAACTTTCAAGGTTATGCACGGCCAGACCGCCTTTATTCTGACTGGACAGCCTTCAGCCTATGACATTCGCGCTTTGCCATATACCCTGTTGTGTCCCCTAAGACTCCTCACTTGTGCTATTTCCCGTCCTCAATACACCTCTTGTTTACAACCAGCCTTCTGTGTCGGAAACATAACAGAACCTATTTCGTCTAAAGCTCTATTTGATGTGGTTTAAGCTCTATGGTACTGATAAGGATTTAGGGTAGCTGCGAAATCTCCAATAGTAATTTCTAAAAATAAGCAAGTTCGGGAGATGTTCACAAATACATCGATAAAAATGAGAATATGTACACAATTGCATCCATCAAAACATGAATTATTGGCGAGATATGATTTAATTGAAGCAAAAGAGGTACAGAATAAATATCAAAGAAAATGAAGAGGGGACTGTGATGGTCATTTTCGGTCTAGCGATTATATTCGACCATTCTGTCCTTGACTTACCCATCGGATAACCCGAGGCATGAAGTCGGAGCCGCGTGCTCGTTGTCGTACTATATGCGATCTAAGATGAAAATAGGTAACTGGTGGGTTTAGTACTCAGTAGTTAAGGAATCCAAATTTGAGGCCCTGGTAACTACACGTATGAGGTTAGTAAATGACTGACTGGAGACAGATACTAAGTCAGAAGTGGCCATAAGCATTCCCTATGTTGGCTGATCATCTTCTCGTATTATAGTTTCTTTTTATGAAATAAGCATCGTCATTTTATTTCGTAGGTTTTAACTGACCTATACGCTTGGCTTTATCTCATTACTACAAGCCTCTTCGTAAGTGTTGGTGGTATTCATAGTTTTTGGCACAATCCTAACTTGCAAACAAAAGTATTGCGGACATTGAAAGCATATATCGAACTGTGAGCTGCGGCTCTTCGCTGGACTTGGAGAAAGAATATGTGCTGAAAGGCAAAGGAACAATAACAGCACTAAAAATTATACACTGAAACACGGGTGTAACTCTTCCGTGATATCCTTTTCGTGGAAGAATAGTCTAAGGTTAGTTACGAAAAAGAAATATTTTTTGACAACTAAAGCAAAAATGCATCCGTTTTGGGTGCACGCGAATCAACCCAAAGGGACAACATCGTTTGTGATCAATAAATAGGATGTGGTTTGCCAGTTAATTGAACGAACTCACTTAAATTACCGCTAGTAGGAAACCGCTTCATCCATCAGTTGATATACCTTTGGTCATGACGCGTGGCTCTTCATCAGAAACACGACAAAACTCGGGATGAGTATTTTTAGTCAATAAAATTTAGGTTACCGAATAATATCAGTAGAACGTTTATTTACAATTTACCTTTGCACTAGTTATTTGAGACCACGCGTGGTCAAATGCCCGCGCTCCTTTTCAACTATCTGGGATGTAGAGGATTTTGGCCGATTTGAATAATTCATTTGAAACACTTGTGAAAAACTTGGCAGCCTCGATGGGATTTGAACCCACGCCAGCAAAGGGAAGGCCTTAATATAGCCAACTGAGCTACGAGACCCCACCGGGAGCAGTGAGTTTAATCACACTTGGGTCAATTTACCCAACCATCCTACTACAACGTATGGAATCCACCAATTCTGATACAGTAAGCTGACGACCCAACCCACTAGCGTGGGTTCAAATCCCACCGAGGCCGCCAAGTTTTTCACAAGGGGGTCAAACGTATCTGGACTATCCCCTGCAATTGGAACGTAACGGGCATGGGAAGAGCGAAGTAAATGCCACGTAGGTCTACCTCAGTGAAATCCAACTGCCCCTTTGCTTTCGAGACAGTGCTGCTCTTTGTCGCCGGCGGCATAAGAATTACCGGAGTAGTTACAGAAATGAAAGTTTTGCACGACATCCAACCAAGAAAGAGGCAAGCACAATATACTGGCACCGGTGTAGCTTGTTGGCTGGCGGATCACCTGGTATCAGCATTAAGTCGCTGCCTACAAGATTACTACTAGTTCAGGATATAATAAAGAATTATTTTCGGTTAAACCTGTATTTGGAGTTGCGAAGGTTCCCATCACAGGATACAGAAGATGAGATGGCGAGCATACGCATACACTCGATAAATTCTCATAGGGTCAGTAACGGGGTACAAGCTAAAACATACGATCAATAATGTTCGTGTCGTCCTACAAGTGAGTCGTGTGAAAGAGGGGGGCGGCGTGTGGTGATAAGAGTCAGCTGGTTAAGCGGCCGTGAGGCTTTGGTGGAGCGTCTTGCGTCTTATGTGGGGCATCAGTCTGGAGGGTATTCGCTGTCGTGGTAGTTTTCAGCTTTCTTCGGTAATTTGGACTTCAAGAAAGCCCGATTCCGCAGCTGCAAAAGAGTCAAGTGTTTAGGCACCAATAATATAGAAACAGTCGGGGTCTTGCGCTTATTTCCAGGGATATTTGGGTTAATGTTAGGGTATGTTTGCCGTTAATGTTAGGCTTAAGTCTAGAGTTAGTGCTAGGGTCAGAGTTATGACTTTAAAATAGATATCCTTCCTGGAAATTTACACAAGACCGACTTCATTACTGAAAGGGAGTTCCTATTCCGGCATTATACAAAAACGTAATTCAAAACTATATAAAAAACTATATTTTCCTTTTTTTAGCAAACTCAAATGAGAGTCCCGAAGAATAGTAAATAGGGAACTCTAAAGTCAAGATCTAAAATCTGGAAGATGAGTTTAAAGGGAGGTGAACTTTCCCTCCTAAGAGCTTAGTTAGTTTATCCCAGTAAAGATGCTTCAGCGTGAGGCAACTGGAAGGACACTCGGGCAGAAACTAGTTGAAGTGTAACGACCAATAGCCAAGGAGCTAGTATCGCAGAGGAATCAATGATCCAAAAGAACGCAGGACAGTTACAGCATGTGACCTATCTCACGGAACGTGCTGACGGAACTGAAGACAATCAATGGTCGGCAACTAAAATGCTGCACATGCTATTTTTTCGCCCATTCTTTACCATAAGATCCCCTTTTTGAATGCAGAAGATATTGATCAATAATTTCAGCAGTCGAAATATGTACACATTTTAGCGGAACTCTATTCAACCTCGTATTCCGGTGATTTCCTAGGCAAATAGCTACCCTAGACTAAGTTCGCGTACCCATGCGTGTTTTTCAATGCTCAAACTGTAGGCCGTTTGCTGTATATTACACCTATTCTTTAAGGATATTTAAGGACAATGTTCACAAAAAGTATAATTTCGGACGTTCGTCTATTTGTGCTGCCTTAGTAACTCGTTTTTTATGGAAAGGTTTTATATACATTAAACATTTTAAACTTGTTACATATTCTTAATTCACTTAAGATCGTTCTCTATTAATTCAAAGTTTTGGTTCGCACGGTGGTACTGGTTTGGGACTTATTAGCGATCTTTCGTAAATTTCGACACAGTGCGTGTGATAGATCACGTCTCACGGGCGATAGGTCATCAACAGTCAGCCAACGTGGTAACTCTACTTTTACTACAACAGTAGTATCAATTTTGAGAGGAGACAATAACGAGTTTCCAAATCAGGGTATGGGGACACCAGATTTAGTGGGCAGTATGTATGGCCGCACGGCGTGCACGGACGATTCAACGCTACGCGATCGTAATGTTATCTTGTGAGCATTTGCGCGAGAAGACTGAATGAGGTTCGTCGCAAGCCAATAAACGGAGCAGAATTCATCGGTTGATGTTGAACCTGCAAGCGTGCCCGCATGAGCCGTCACCGATGGCGGTGACCAGAGAGTTTATCTGCGCTTACGCGTACAAGAACCGGCAGCAGGTGTTCTTGAACTCCACGGACAGCGAAGATGAAACGAAGCTGAATTTTGTTTATTATTTGGCCTACATGGCATGAAATAAAAATGGAATGGAGTAATGCCATCAGGCCGAAGGATGATAAAGGAGGGTTTAAATTCCTTATAAGTAGGAAAAAGGTCTCTTGCTACCATTACCTTCACAGTCCTCAAATGAGAGGATTCTTGAGGAATGAGGCGTTCAAAGTATTCGAAAGAAGCAGTTGGCCGAAAATCATGAGTAGCAGTTTAAGCCCTTTGAGTGGAACTTGAAACTAAAAGAAGACTAAGAATCGGCCTAATCATGCCAAAACTCTCTGTGGTAGGGCTCTAAAAATTAAAGGGGAACAGCGAAGCACAGGCAACAGATAGTTGACGAATACACTAAGTCAAATGATGGCTTCAGGATAGGAAACGAAAGCGTCGATTTTGCCAAATGAGTTCAGGAACTTTGTGAAGGAATTAAGGGAAAACAAATATAGAAAACTTAGAAGAACGATGTTCGAATAAGTGATCAGAGGGAAGCACTTAGTCTGACATGTACCCTGTTATGAACCAGAATTGTTAAGTTGGAAGCAATTTGCTGACTATCAGGATTCCGACATTTCGACCGTCGTATTCCGACGATGTACACCGTATGCTTCACAGCAGGTGGTTCAGGGACAGTGACCGGCGCATGAATTCGTTTTAAGTCGTATTAGACTTGTTCTGCAGCCACCGCACTCTCTTTTCCCCAACCCGCCTGTGCCCGGTGCCAAGAAAGAGTTAAGAAGACCAGAGGTGGGGTGGGGCGCAGGTAGCTGGCTCGACTGGAGACTCTCTGACCATGCCGCCACCACTGAACCAGATCCCACGTAGTGGGAATGCCATAAATGGCAAAAGTGGCTGGGGCGACGTGAACATGCACCTACACGCGCCATCAAACCTCCCCATGTTGAGCATTTGTTATGGGAGCTCAACGCGAGTATTGAATGCCATGCCCTGATCTGGCCCAGTGTTGATCCAGCACATCTACCACATGGGCAGTTTAGGAGCCTCGGTAGCGCAGTTGGTTAGTGCGTCAGTCCCATATCAGGATTAGAACAATTGTCGATAGCATTATGAAACTCCGGATGATTTCACTACTACAGCCTAATCGAGCAGCTCTGAAAAGGGAAAGGTAAAGAATCCAGCACGAATTCCCTTGACAACGAGTTAAAGAGATGATATCCGTCTGCTTTTGCCCCTTTTCGGTCTTATTAATTTGGGGTCTAAAGCACCTGGCCCACATTAACCGTCGCAAAAAAGACCAAATCAAGTCGGAGGAGGAGCAGGAGCAGGAGGAGGAGGAGAGCGAACACATCAAGTGAATAGGCTTATTCTCTACAGAATCCTTATATGTTATTGACAACGGATAGCCGAAGATGCCTGCAATCTTGTAGATCCGTTGTTAAAGGTAAGGCGGGTGTAACAGAGTGGACAGGTGAGAGCAAATGAGTGTGAACGGAGGCGAAGGTGCGAGCTCTTGTTACAAAAGGGACTGGTATGCAGTGGTCCCTACGATGGCATACTATTCTATGCAAATGAACACGGTCGCTTGACTCATGTGTGACGGCAGGCTGTTGGTTGGTCTGGCTCGTGCACTGTGCTGCATTCTCACGGAGTCATTATTGTGTGTGCCAGCTGAGTGGAAATTCAATGCACGTGCGAATACGAAGGAACAGTGAATGCAACAGGGGAAAAAACACATCCAGTTATGAGCAAACACTGCTAGGAGTCCATTGTGGAGCACTCAAGCGATCACATGAACAATCTTGGTAAATTTTTATCTGCAGGACTGATCAATATTTGCAGTTTCTGAGCAACACGAACGAGGAAAATTCCTGGTAAATAGCATTAAATATTAAGGAAAAGATGCCACTGGGTATTGAAGTTAACAGTTTGCGCTTCCCTCAAAGTAACCTCATCAGTAATCTGAAGACGTTTCTTTGGCGTGTGTTCTTGCGTATAAATGTAAAGTTATTATGGTTGCTTTTATGGTTGTTTTATTAGCGATCACTTCGGTATGAGAGAATGACGTCCGAGTATAAATATACCAAATAAATTTCTAGGGAAAGTATTGAACTTTATTCAATGGCAAAATGAGATGTGCAATGTTTCGTCACTTTTTCGCTGTATGACGGCATACAGAAGTGTTTTTTTAATCAAATTCCTGAAAATCACACTGTAAATAGGAATAAACGATAAGGATAAAAGTTTCGCTGTCAGTCAATCTGGTGATTGCCCTTGATGCAATTGTTGGACCGCGCAAACCAAAGATAAATAAAAGCATTTCTTACAAAGTCAAGGGGCTTTAAAAAATTATTGGCACACAGTGAGGGATTGATCTCATGCAAAGTTAACCAAAATTGTGAGATTTGATTACGATTAGGAGGGATGGTTTAAGTAAGGCTTTAATAGTAACTGTCATACAAAATAATGCGAAGGTGTCTTGGACACGACAGGATACCGGTTTTTGGTCTGCATGTTTTTTCGGTCACCTACGAAAAACTTACTTGTTAATAAATGACTACATAAGAAGTATACACTTGTTCTCTTGAGTCTCAATGCCCGTATGAATTTAAATATATTTCATAGAATATGCAAGTAAAATATTAGTTCTTGCACCCGTTCAGTAGCCATGTGCTTCATATTTTATACGTAAAAGAAGGGCATATTTAGGTTTTTAAATAGTTCTCATATTACCGAATATTTTTGAGCTCGTTTGCTGTAGTGTTTATGTTTAGGTTTTGTAGTCTACAAGCTGTATGCTCTCCAGGTTAGAAAAAGCGTAAATTCCCCTATGATATTACGACGATACCATATGGTCTGGTTAAAAGATTGCAATGAGTTTTGACAGCGTTGTTTACTTAATGAGGGGCATTATTAAACGGACGGATACGATGCTATTTGAATTGACATTCTTCAAAAATCTCATAATTACAAACCTCTTTAAAACCGAAGGATAACCTTTTTTGAATATAAACTTTAAGGAAGCTGTCAAATAAATGCAAGAAGCAAATTTTTTAAGCGCATTACCTATTAATAATACCCGAATTTATAAGGGCAGCGAAAATCAATAGGAAAAATACATACTACTTAAGTAATATTTTTTATCCCGTGCGCCTTTTTCACGCGGTCGGGAAGCAGTGCAAGCAAAAGTGGGTGTGTGTTCGCATTTCGAAATATCTTCGCACTAGGCTGCATGGTAGTTCATCTTACACTTATGCAACGCTTCCTAATCGAGAACAAATTTCAGAAATTCGGTTGATTTGAATGAGATCTGTCACTCATTGTATATTACCGACAAACAATTTTAGCCTGAAATGGCTATTTTTTTGCTTCTTCCCTGTTGCAAGGCAAATATATTCACCCGAGACATGAAAATCCAAAAAAAACACGTTGCAGGTGAATATTGAGATAACGTTCTACCACCGAACCGCAGATCTACACCATGGTCAGGAATATTCAATCACGTGTAAGAGGCATACGCTGTTCTCCTAGGACTGTAGGGAAATATTGGACCACAGTCGATGGAATGCGAAACCGTTGCTCAATGGTAGAACACTCGCTGTATGAGTAACCAAGCTCATGTTCAAACTTTGGAGATTCCAGGTACTGAGTTGGAATATGCCCAGCTGATGACAATATATAAATCAGAAATGGTTGTTGCAGTCTCCTCAACCGTTGTCGGTAGCAATGCCTGGCTATCTTTTCCTCTTTGTTATGTTCCCGTCTGTGCGGGTTGTAGACTGGGTCTCAAGGACAAAACCGAATCCCCCCCGAAGGTGCGGTCGTCCAAAAATTTACAAACAAGGTCCACTCCTACGTTCAGTCTTGGATATGAGAAATTTAAATCATCACACCATTGCAAAATGGCTGGCAGAAAAGCTAACACTACCACTAAGTTCTTCGCACCCTCGAAGTTTGAAAGATGCCTTTGAGGTTGCTGAGGCTATCAAGACTATTGATGGTGGGCACAGAGGATGATGTCTTTAGGGGTGGAATCACTATTTACCACCTTAATCGTAGTAGAAACAATAAACTGCTCATGTGATATCATTTGGGATGCAAATTATCAGATAGGCATGACAGAGGAGAACCTAAAAGAAATACTGATACAATGCACACAGAATGTCCAGTTTGTCCACAACGGCCAACTAAACAGGCCAATAGAAGATGTGCGATGGGTTTACCCATTGGATCATTTCTCGCAAATGGAGAAAAAAGAGTCTAAAGGATATAAGCAATGACCTAGACGTCTACGGTCAGTACACAGACAATATATTCAGCCTTAGTTCAGCAGTTTGATAGGGCGCATCTCGCACGAAAGTTTTCTGCCAAGTGTTAGGCGGATAATGAAAACGCATCCTTCGATGTCCTTCTGCACAGAAAAGAGGATAGATCGTTCCAACCTCAATAAACTAATGAATGCCTCTCCCACATATAAAATTTTTCGTCAGCCACAGCCGAAAATGGAGATATTGTACAGGCCCTCTTTAGATATGATTAGGTTGACTTCACTTAGTTTTCACAATGATTACAAAATCAAGTGCATAAAGTCTTTCCCATACTTCATTGAAACACCCCCAAACAGTTTGCTTACTCTCAATCCACGTGAAGTTTTGAAAGATATATCGGAAGTAAAAATCCATGTGTTACTCATACTGCCCCACTCCCAAAAACCACTTAGAAACGAGCTATAAATTATCCATATTACTGAAAAGGTTATTCCGGTAGCAAAAAACGTTAACTGTTACGGCCTTCTGAAAGAGCGTCTCCTGATTGGTCCATGAGTCCTGCAGCAGGCCATGGCAAAACAACGTGCGCTACTGTCCTTGAAAAAACAATCATCCAATCGGATTCATAGACCTTATTTGCGCCTTAGAGCTTTTGTAGCGCAGACGAAACCCTCAATTCCTCTAGCGATTGGTCATCGACGAAGGGGGCTGGTGGAGGAATTTGCATCAACTGCGATAAAATTTAGTCGTCGCAGCAATGGGCCAGAAGTTGGCCTCCCTAAGTTACCGGCTCTGGGCCTATGTCTCAGGTCTCCGAAACAGTTACTGTTCTAAAGTTCACTCTAATCGGATTATTGCTGGTCTTGTTCATTTCCTATGGACTTCATGGGAGGACTGAGTGGTTACTTTTCAAACGCTCTTTCTGATGCCGGCGCCTCTACGGATCCTACCTTTTGTGGGGATGAGGAGCAAACTACCTGGTGGATAAATCCTAATCGAACGAATCTCGCTTCTTGGCAGAAGATACCCGAAGAAGAAAGGACCTTTCCTATAGCTTTCACCATCATCGCTTTCGAGAGACCGGACCAGGTTTGTTTGCGTAATATTACTGTGTCAGCAGTTGTTCTCGGCAGCATCAACGCGAAGTTATATTTTGTTAACTTATCTGTAATTGACATCATCGTTTTAGAACGACATTCCACATTAAGATGTTTGCGCTTGTCATGCGATAGTTTTAAAGTCCCGATTGGCCTTTGCCGTTGTCACGTGGTGGGAAGGCACTGCACTCATCCTAATCAGTTTCTCTTATGGTCTATGTTCGGTTATTTTTATGGCATTGGTTGCCGAGCTAGTTTTAGGGGGACACAGTTAGTTAAGTTACCGTGGCAGGTACGAGTACTGAAAAAAACCGGTTTACTCGGGTGCACTCACTTTTATTTCTGCCGATGTTTCGGTACGGTCCTTTCCTCTAACAGTCGTCTTGTATACAGTACTACCTCTGACTGACAGATCCTTTCAATGCCCTGTAGACTGCGATACTTGGCCGCATCTGTTTTTTGGTGTCGCGTTCGCCGTTTTGTTTATCAAATTGATAAGTTTTACCGTCAAAGAAATAGAAGACTAGAATGGCCACTTCTGAGTTTGTTTTGTCATCGCCAGTCAGATATACATCAGCCACCGGCTGAGGAACTCTGGGCTATGAACCTGGATCCGGTAGGTAATTGAAACAGTCCTCTGACAGGCAGCTACGGGCTTACATCCTATCGACCAAAATCACGAATAGTTGAAGACACATGGGAATAGCGACCACTCATCTATCGTCATTAGAGGCCGGATTAGAGACCTAATGCTCTTCGTCGGATCTCTGAGCTAGAGCCCACAGGTAGTTTTATAGCAACAAAGGAGCCCTACCAACAAAGACAAGCAAGACATTATTGTTCGTTTGTCACGTATTTACCGTCAGCAGTCAGCCATGCCCCAGTTCCAGATAAAGAAGCCCTGAGGCTTGAATTTGAGTTCTTTGTTCACTTAGTATTAACACACGGGCTTAGTTGCTGTCGGCTGCTCCGGAACGCCGAAATGAAGTTGAATCGCCCGCATCCCGTCGGGATAGATAGATAGATAACTCATGTGGAATCATCAATGGAGCTGTTAAGGATCAATGTTAAAAATGTGCCCTTAGTAATATTCACGTGAATCTGCCTATATACGTTTCTCCCATGTTAAGGTAAAATGTGGTTCTTCTGTGGACGTTATCTGGCGCCGTGTTGTGACCCTAGCGTTTGAAATATGTACCTGGCTGGCCCCTATGTTCAATCGTCTCTTCGGTGTCCTGTCACGTAAAGTTCTGCGAGAAACCTAAATTAGATCGATGCCACACACTATTCATACTAATTTAACGGACGATTGTTTTAACTGTTCTGAGGTCATGATAGTCGTAACTTTGAAGGTTACATATGGGGCTGGTTGGTTTGCAAAACTGAGAGAAGAGTCTCGGTGGCGCTTTTTCTTGTGATTTTTGTAAAAACTGATATTAGGAGTCTCCAGACTATTTGATTAGTTTATCAAACTCAATTGTGAAGACTAATAATCTCTACCCAAACCCCCTATTCATTAAGTAGGCTCGATAGTCGTCTTCTGAATTCTATATTGACTACCTAGGAAACCCTGTTCAGGTAGTTAGCCTAATGTATCGAATTCCACATGTTGCTGTAGACTGATTGGGTTAATTTACCCAAATTGGATTAAACGTATGACTCTTGGTCGGCGCCTCATGGCACAGGTGGTAAGGGAAATGACTGTACTCAAGCCTCGCCCCCTCTATTGTGAGTTTTAATCCAACCGGAACCACGGAAATTCTTACAACTTGAATGTGATTAAAAATGGACAAGTGAAAGTTTCCCTAGGCTGCCTGGCCCGATCATTTCTCTAAAGTAACCCGCACGTGTTTCATACCTTAGAAAATAGCATAACGGGATATACTACTTCCTTCGAAGGAGCTCCTACGTGAGTTAAAAAATGACCTGTGCTATCGGCAACAAGGCTGATATAAAAAACTCGTATGCCGAATACGCCGGTGTCCTGCAGTAACATACCTTCACAGGTTAGGGGTTCTGTTCCTCTGACGTTCTCCCCATAATTTCCCGTCTTATTTTATTTAACAGACCCGATGGTTACACGGTTAATTGGTTGAGGTGTAAGTGTTCGACGTGAAGGTTTGTACGAGTATCCTGGTCCAACCTCAACTTCCTGTTTCAAGAACTTTTTTCCAAAGTTGTTGAAACATCTCAGACAAATGTATACAACAACTGTCGATAAGTGACGTAATGCTAGGAAGCCCTCCCCCACGAATATTGAAGTAATATCCGATCAACAAAGCCCCTCGCTGATGTCTTACACAATCGTAGCCCGTGAGTGAAATATATGTCTGGGATTTTGATTAGTAACTGTGCTGGGAGCTTGGTGGACTGATCCACGAACTCTGCTATTAACTGCTGCTATGACATGTGCGAGCACTATGCTGTTATTCCGCTGAATTTCGCGCTGTTCAACTACAATACATTCACTGACATCCGGTTATACTCTAAAGCTTTCTGATCGCAACTCCTACTTTCCGAATTGTTTAAAACCTTCGTGTTAAATTGCAAGCTTCAAAAAGTTATATGAATGGAATCGGAAAGCATAAAAAACAAAAGTTAATTTAAGGTAGGAAAGAGGGTTGGCCTTGAAAACAGTTGTTTGCTCGGTAGTGAAATTCTAAGCAAACCCTTGGGCGAGACTTTGAGGCGAATCGGGAGGCAAAAAAAAGTAACACTGGCAACTAAGGGTGCAACGCATGATTTTTGCTAGAAATAACATCGTTAGCAAACCTCCGGTTAGGGAGTAGAATCAGTGGTAGAACACTTTTTCTATCTCAAATGGCGTGACGTGAATTCAGGGGTCGGTGATACAATTGCATCACGCAAAAAACATCTTTGGGTTGGGTGGGTTTTCGTACCTTCGTATTCTCCAGCAGTAAAATATTTTCACATCAGGAATCAAAATAAAAAATCTTCCTGGACCAAATAATCGCTGGATTCTTTAGGGTTAGTCCGTGCAAATGTGAGCATTGTTCTCCTTTTAAATAATATTTTGTGCTATAAAAAGCCTAAAGCTAGAAACATTGCATTTGTCCAGAAAGGTTACGCCCTAACTGCCCTAAGCTCACACAAAACTGGACTATTTAATTCCAACACAATTGACCAGGGAGAATTTGATGTTGCGCTAAATGGGGGCGGCAAAAGATATATTTTTCCAAGATGTTGGCGTATTTGGACAGACAAAAGCTATTTTTTAAATTAAATTTTATATTTTATAGAAAAATCGACCAAGAGGGGATAGCGCTTGGCTTTCACCGAGTTAACCTTAGAAAAATATAGCCTCAGTTCGTAGGTCTTTGTCTGAAAACTTTAGAGGTGCACATTTTAGTTGACAAAAAATATGCTTCGTTAGTCGATTAAACTCCTGTTTTTACTTGAAAGGCTTATTGATGGTACAGTGGTCGGTATATTTAATTATATAACAGTCATTAGCCTCAAACAGTGATTTGAGCAATGGGAAAACAAAGGTAGTACAAGGGATCCTGATTGGTGTCCAGATCTGAAACCGGAGGAAGAACGCACCAGAACAGATTTATTGTACCACTGACATTTTGCAGAGCTTGATCGGCTCATCTCTGTCACAGAGTTAAATGCACAAAAATCGGACAGAAATGCAAATATTTTGCCAACTTATTTGACCTTGGGCTCATTGATTTATTTTTCTTTCGTTGTCTCGACCTGTTGACGGATGCTTTGACGAGCTTTACTGCGGCTTGCGTTATATGTCCTCAGTTTGATGGAGGGCAGTTTAGCTTCTATGGAGGTTGCTCAGTCTGGTGGCCCTTTTGCTCTCCCATCGGGTGAGCTCACTGTCAGGCCATATCGGTTCGCTTTTCTCAAGTTCGATGTAGACGTCTTGTTCCTATCTTTGTATTTGATGACACAGGACTTTATTAACTGCGGGAATGTCAAGATGCATGTTACGGAAGTGTGCATCTAAATAGAGAAACTCAAGTGTGAGTCTTTATATCCTTGAGCCGTGCCCGTCTGAGCTAGTCACCAGTTTATCCTACCTATGTGTGTTGCGCATTCAGTTGGCTTTCGAATCGCTAATTCATGCTTGTGTAGGCGGGTCTGCGATTTTCGTCCTGTTTCCTCAACATGATTATAGTCCACATCACTGTAATATATTGAAGAAACAATTGCCTAGGTTTCAGTAATCAAATGGCGACGAATTATCGTCTAGTATCGATTAACTGTGCCAACTCTGGTGGGTTTTAACAGTCGAGAAACCGCGTGGAAAACTTTTCTAACGTAGGGAATGGCACTTCAGATTTCGATTTGCTGCTCCGTCGGCCGTAGTTGGTTCACTCGGTGCCTGCTTTGCTCGATAAATCTACTCCGATGAGCTTTCTATATTTTTCAGCTTTTTACCTAAAAACTGTCAACCTTGGCATCTATATCGTCTGATTCCGTCTACTGGCGTATGAAGCGAACCTTGGGGACAGCATATAGTCTAGGCAGGCAGTGTGTTCGACATCTCTAGTAGACATCACGAATCATGAGATTAATTGGATAGAGAGCACTCTGTCGGGCAAAACAAAAAGGGGTGCAATCGATTTTATGGGTTGCACTTCGGTCAGATTGGGATTCGCCTTCGCGGGATCAATAAAATGGAATATCTGTACTCATTTAGCGCTGTGGAACCTGCACACATAGAGCTCTCGGGCTCAGTAGGACTCCACGCCATGACATGCACTGCCAGTCGACGCAGCAGTGCGCGCGAGGCGTGCTTACTGCAGGATTTGGGCAAGTATAGAAACTAACAGAGCACAAATTGAGTCGAAAAAACACTTCAACTCAATTTTGTCCACGCAATAATCAGGGTCAGACATGAGGGCCTGACTCAGGGCTTCTGTGCGTATTTGGTAGTTGATATTGAGGTAACTGAAGGTCATTTTACGTCCTGTATGAGGACTATCCGACAGCGGCATCTGTTGGTTCTGAGTGAACACGCAGACTTTCCAGACCACACGAAGCCGTTGTGCAAAATAATATGCGCTAACGGAGTAAACTTATCCCGCTTCGTGCGGTAATTCCTTCAGACATTAAACCAAAATTCCACGTGTTTTCCAAAGGATATTTATTCGATTAGGTTAAGCCGGTCATAGCCGGTAAAGCCCCATTGTATGCAACGCCAGAAGATAAGTTCAAATAGGTCACTGTCCTGGAAAGGGCAGAGGGGGGGGTTATTGGGGGGTCAATATTTCACTGGTCCTGGGTATACGGTGATTAGAATTGAATGATTCATTATATAGACAACACAGGTAGTAGCTAAAATCCCAGAAACGCGTGTGTCGCCACTCTTATGCCGCTGCATGACAGCTATGAGGGGTTCGGTTTGTCAGTGATTCCCCCAGCGTTCCCAAAAGACTTTCTGGTGTATACTGCAACTTACGCAGATGCTGGTGGATTTCAGCATCAAGATTCATATCAACCTCCAGAGCGAGCCTAGAAGACAGTCACAAAAATTTACTCCAAGTTAGTGCATTAACTTCCAAGGAAATTAAAACGATGATTAAAACTCTTAAACTTTCGATTATATTTTTAGTCCGATTAGTAGCCGCTGTCCGAGACATTATTCTCCACGCTATCCTGACAGAATAGGGGAGCCCTTGGAAGTCGGCTGCAGTTAGCCAAACAAAGCCTTGCGCCCAAAACAGTCCAAGTCGTGTTCACAAGAGCATAATTTAGGAGCAAGAGGGACCATGGCACAATTTGGATTATAGTTTCTATTTTGATTGTTCTGAAAAGGTGCTCCTAGGGAAGCTGGACGTTATCACCACTTCATCCTCTTTGTCAGCGGCAACACGCCATATTTCCTATCTTATTTTCGGCATCAGTATTCGGGAAGGCAGTGGGCAGTACGCTTCATGAAAGGTTGACTTTCACGAACGATGAGGTTCCCTATTGCCCCAAGGTATGAGAACAACCATGACTTGGGTATTAATTTGGTTATGGTGGAGAAGATAAGTGTAACTATACCTCTCTCTTAGACTTGGACGTAGCGCCTAACGGAGCCAAGCAACCCGTCTACGACTGCCTCACACAACCTGACACTGAGTTCAAGCGCGCTATAATTCATTCAGGGAATCTCAGGTTCCACGTAACCGTGAGTGCCATAAAGATCACACTAGGGAGCAGCTATTACAGCCTGATCCTCATTTCCCAGTAAGTTGAACTTGTCCTGCCAGTTGGCAACCTTCTAAGCCCTGACTGTGGGTGATTCGTGGTTGTTTTAAAGTCCGTTTGATGGTTTATCGTGAGGAACTTAGGCGCATAATCCGACCACAATTGACTTCACTCTATCCTTCCTCTACCACACACCTTTTTTTCCAATCAGTCTGTCTGAAAATGATACTGGTCGCGGTGTCTGAAGTGATGTGAACTGAGTGTCTATTGTTGTCATACCCAAACTAAGGCCACATAGAAGTGACGCGTGCCCTATGGGCCACATTAAGAAGGACCATCACAGTCTGATCGTAGTTGGCAAGGTAAACTGAAATATCCCGTCAACTGGCAACCTTACATTCCATGACACTTAGCACGTAGTTTGAGATCGAAAGTGACAGACGTTTTGTGCGCAGATCTTCCCTGAGGATGGGTACCTAGGTATCGCCCCCAGTTTCTCCCTTCTTTCCTATGTACAAGTAGCTGATCTAAGCCTGTCCGTCGATTGATAAGAAGATTTGGTACAGTGATTGGTGTGGTGTGGGAGCCTCTGGCTACGCGAACCACGCACGTGCCAATTTTTAATTCCAACGGACTAGTATTCACAAAAACGCAGAGAGAGGGATCAAGCTTTGCTTTGAATGGCAGTTGGCCAGGTAGCCATGTTGTTGGAGATTGGGTATGTACTAGGTTGAATAATAGCATTTAAATCTTACGTGACACTCGTTTTTCCCTGGCCTCGGTCAGTCCTTTGACTTCCAAGGCTTGCGAGTATTAAGAGAGGTATTCCCAAGTCAATTGATCAACTTGTAGCAGCTTGAAGTAATTGTCTCCTTTCTGTCACTTTTTTCCATCTTGCATACGAGCACAAGTAGCGACATCACCTTAGGACATTCACATGAACAGGCCTTCTGGAAGATGCGGCTGCTCGGTCGCGGTGAAGTCGCCTTGGATTTGGCTTACGTTCTAAGACCGGTTCCGTTAAAAATGTATTTTTCCAGAATATTTTCTTCCGACATCCTCTCCTGTATTTTTTCGGAGTCAGCTGAGTTAACCGCAGCTTAGTTTTCCTATCTAGTTTTCATTTGCAGTCCGCATGACTATCTGGTTGATTTCTGAGTCCCGATTGATAATTTTGCCATCGATCTTGATATTTCTGATAATTGTAATTTCCAGGAACACCAATTTGTCCATTGATATTAGGCAAGTTCCATTGATACTAACCATTATTTATTTGTGCTCAATATATTGCACTGGTTGATCCACCGCAAATTTGTTCTCTTTATAGCCAGTTTGAAGTTCGAGCAGCCGGAGACAAAAACCCACGATCAATACAGGTCTGCTTCAATTGTGGTATTCAGCGCGCAGTCATCCACGAAGAGGGAGATGTGGATGCCAACCTGGGAAAGTCATGTTTGCTTGGATGCTGAGTGGTTATCCATCAGCTCCTTACTTGGTGTCGGTTCCTGTCGGTCAATCACTGTAGGTGTCCATAAGCATGATGGATACCGAGCGTCACGAGGGTGGAAGCGAATACAGCCCTGATTCGTCTCAGAGGAATTGAATTTCATACTGATCCACTGTGTGACGCACCCTATTGTTCACTTGTCTAATCATCGGCATAAATCTCTTCAGACACCCGGATTTCAGCAAGGTAGCAGTATCTAGGAAAACTGACTGCCCCAAAGACGCTAAGCAGATTCCATCTCTACCATCTCCGGTCTTCTTGACTCTGTCTTGACACCGGGCCCAGGTAGGGGAGGAGGAGAGAGTGTGGTAGCTGCAGCGAAAGGCTACTATCACTTAAAACTAATTCACGCGCAAGTCACCGTCCCTGCACAACCTGGTGTGGAGCATATGGTGGACCTCATCGAAATTGACAGTCGAACTGTCAAGCAGATTCACGACAGTTCGACCGCCGCTTCCCACGAGGTCAACCGTGTGCTCCATAGCCTGGTGGTGCATGGACGGTGACTTCCGCATGGGGTAGTTTTAAGTGATATTAGACTTGTACATTATCCAGCACACTCTCTTTCCTCATTCGTCTGACCTCGGTCTCGAAACAAAGTTAAAAATGCCGGAGGCGGAATCGAGTACAGTGGCTGACCAAGTTAAACAACCCGTCTAGGCGTGCCACACAAGCCTGATCCACGCATGAGGGACTAATTTTTCCCAGAAAAAAAGGGAAGAGGACAGCTCGGATACTATTTGGTTGAGGGTGCGATTGAGGCCACATTAAGAAGGAGCGACCGCAGCCTGACGCTCCGTCCTGAGAGATGGACTGATTTATCCAGTCAACTAACAACCTTCCAAGCCACAGCTTTTTAGGTACCATTTAAAAACACGTTATATTTACTATAGGAAGGTACAGGTTAATGTGCTGTGAGGATGGAGTCCCCAGAGTCGATCTCACTCTCTCCTTCCTCTCCCGTTACCTGGTTTGATTATCCAAGCTGGTTGACCAACTGATGCTGGGAACGGGCGCAGTGGCTGACAGAGCTAAAACAGCGCATCCATGCGTGCAAAGCATAATCTTATCCCACACGCAATGCACCAGCTTTTCGCACAGAGTAGATGGGCGGTGTAGGAGCCAGGTGCACTCATCGCGACATAAACGCATGTATAAATCCCCTTTAGGGAAGATTCTTCGCATCGTGTATTTAAGTCTACAGCATAAGTGTAAACATGGGTTGTGTTTGAAAGTATACAAAAATTAGTTAGCATCTGTATCATTCAAATAATTCATTTTTTCTCACCCAAATTTTGAGGATGACGCAAATTCCAATGGAATAAGTATAAAAATGAATTTCTTACGTAAATTTGGCAGGCATTACGGTTGAATCTATCCGAACATCGCAAAAATATAATAAATGCACATTACCTAAGCAGTAGTATGCATGCGCGTAAATGGCCCGGGTCACTGCTCAGGCAGAATCCATCAGCCTTTAGTGCGTGTATTAGTTTACAGATAATCAGTATTGCGTCCTCACTCTCAAAATATATTCGATTTTGTCCCTGGTTGTGGAGCTGGGCATGATAATCAGTCGGCAATCTGTTCTGCCCAAACAAAACCCCAGCGCCGGATAGAGAAGGGGGAGATCATGATGTTTTCAAGCGAACCACTAGCCGGAGAACCATGACCCCAGTAGCTCCGAATTCACAAAACCCTCATCTCTCGTGAAAACTTCAACCTCACAGGGCCTGATGGTATGGTTGGGTCCGGTCAAGCAAACAGCAACTCCTGATTGGCTCACCGTTGATGCACGTTTCGAACTTCCACGTCCTGACATACTCAGCGTACATAGTTGCCCTATCTGTAACAGCGTTAGGTTCGGTAAACGATTCCAGACGTTTCCTGTAGTGGCAGTTAATTTTTTCACATGATCATTTGGCGCCTGATAGTCGCTTCCCGTTCCTATGCAAATTTAACTCGAACTAGCAGTCTCCAACACGATCTTGATCTACGGTACTGTTCGCCAAAATTTAAGTTCGGTGTTGTTTTCGTTTTTGCATACAACCGTTGCCGAAGTTGCACGGGTAGCCATTCACTCTGAGCACCCGCCGAAGGTGTTATAATTTACCGCCATCATCTTCCAACATTGTAAGCAATGGGAAACTCGGGTGCAATATTGCCGATCATATGCCTCGTGGCGAAAAATCAAGAAAGAGCGTTCACCTGATTTTCCGGCCTTCCTACATCACACTCTTCTGTTTTGTGAGCGATGTTACAGGTGTTGCAGGTACCGGGTAGTGGGAATTGCCATTTCAATAGGTTCCCTGATAAATTTTGGCGGACTAAATAATCCGTAAGGGATCAAACATGGGAATCTGAAAATAAATATATCAAGTGCAGTTGGCGAGCTTCCACGTGACGTAAATAATATGAATCAGCAGAAAATAATGCCAGAATATCGACATCACTATAATTGATATGATACTTAGCAGTATTAAACATATGCACAAGTTCTTCATAAAGCTCTCTCAGGTGAGTTTTGAGTCGGAATGACCTATACACCGCCCCCCTCGACAGAAACCCGGAATAGAACCTCCCCTTCACGTTATAAAGGTGGCCTTACGCTAAATTCCAGGAACGGTAAGTACTCCTGCGTCCTGAACCTAACACTAGCCTCGACCGAAAACTTAACGCTAACCTTAACGCACCCTAATTTCCCTGGAATATAGCACAAGGCCAACCGTATTATGAGCGGTTCCTGTTTTCATATCCTGTCGGGGAGCCATATAAGCATCCTCTACGGAATTTTTGTTTCGAGGGAGACCTGTCAGCAAAAGTTTCTACACAATGCTAGCCAAACTACTAGGATATGCGAGTAAATCTCGAGCACGTGAGACATTGTCTCTTTATTATGAGTTTGTGAGCTGGCTCTCGACTCCATTACCAGAGGTGTACCGGAGGCAAAAAGTCACATAGTTTCCACACCATAGTCAGTCAGTTTCATCTCGTGTCTCAGTGATTGGTTCCTGCGAGCTTGGTAACAATTGCCAATCATGTATCTGTCAGCTTCCCAACGTAGAGCTTGATATCAAGCCATAGACATCTACTGCCCGATTGATAACCGGATTCGTACGCTTCCTGATTTTGCTATAAACCATGAACAATCACTAGAGTATACGGGTCCCCCGGGCGCACATCAATTTTATTTTCACAATACCTGTTTTCCAGTTTCTGCTACCTTTTACCTGTATAATTGCAAGGACCATCAGCGCACGGGATGCGATAGTCGTACTCGACTATTTATCTTGATTTAAATGCTCCTTGATGCACTTGATTCGACTCAGCATTGCGATCGTAGGTTGGTGTTCGATCCAGATCTATATGCAAATTGCGAACGGTGCGTTTCATGGCCTCGGCGGCGCCTTTGATATAAAGCAATACGTGTAGTATCCACGATGCTCAGGTCAGTGAAGGTGAGAGTTCCGCAGTGATAATCCCAGAATGAGAAGTTGCTCGCGCAACAGATTTGTCTTGTTGCTGATGTTTGGAAAAGCATGATTAACTTTTTATTTTGAAGGCGTTGAATGCCGAAAATCGGCCAGAACGTTAGAGGACTGGCCGGGCTATTCGACCTTTAAATGGGTAGTTTTTTTCTTTTTTGGCTGTCGCCGCCCTTTGGCAGTTGTTTTTGAGGCTTGACAACCGCTTGCGTAACGCGTCATCACCTCGATTCCTGAAACTCTGCCCCTCCCACCGCCTCCTCCGAGTGAGTTCATCACGGGGCTCTGCGTCATGGCCTTCGCGCACTCTTGGTGCGCTGGCCATTGGTCCCCAAATAAATTGTGGACTTGACTTTTGGTTTCTTCACCTTCCTGCATTCCATCTTTCATAGTTTGGTTGGCTGGTTACAAGAACACCTAGGAGGGGAGCTTCTGCTCTTCCTCCTTTCATCTTTAATTTAACTTCGGGGAGGACATATTTGAGTCAGTTAATGAAGTCAGCTTACTGCATTTCTCATGTGGACTTCTAAAGCATAGCCACCTATAAACGGGATAAAACTAGGTCATAAGTTCACAAATTTCCAACCTACTATTGCAGCAATATTAATTCTGCGGTTCGTACATCCAATAAACAACTCATGGGAGTCTGCCTAACTTGTTCGCTGACTTTTTCCGTGAATACAAAAGACATCTTCAGTGAAGTCTGAACAGTTCCAAGGTTTGCAAGAATGCGTCTCCAAAGTTTTTCGTAGTTTTTTTTTCGGGCACGGTTTTCAAGCCCGCTGCCAAACCAGCTAATACTTATTGCTAACTTTTAATTTTGTTAAGAAACGGGATACTCTATCGTCATCGGAATTAAGGTTTGTAAAATGATACTTCAGTCTCAAATATATATATATATATATAACGTATTCATAACTTACACCCGCGCCAGAGTATCATTTTTGTATCACACCTTAAGCTTACCAGCAGCAGTTTTCCTTTTCTAGACGCTTTGTCTGTAAGGATGACTTATATGGCCCATTAAGAAGGATGTGAGAACAGCACCACGTCCTAGAAAAAGGAGTCTACAACAGTACAATGGACTTCGGCCATTCGTACCACCGGTCGCTTATTGGGGTCAAATGTTTGATGACAGAAGCAGGTCGCATGCACGGCGGCGAAGTCATTCCATTCACTAGGGCAAGCATTCGGACTATTTGGTTTGGTATTGCGTGATTCCTGGAAACGTTTCACAGGATGAGCTGGATTAGAGGGCAAAAATGCGACGGTACGAATTTCAGTTAACTGGCCTAAGGTAAATGACCTAGCTCATGAAATGCCATGAATTTCACCTGAAAGTCCCTGTTATGCAAAATCAGCCCACGCCGCGTCACCCACAGTCTTTAACTAGTACAGAAACGACCATTCTTATAAAATGAAGAAATACTGCAGTTTATAAATGAGTATTACATTATTACGAAATATGATCATTTTTAGAAAAGCGAAATAATCCGAAAAGGAGAAAAATCGCTGTAACTGAGTAAAATTAAGTTTTAAAATGTCCAGAAAGCGTGTTTTTTGAAAAACACCCAGTAAATAAATCCACACAGGTAAACTTGCGCTCTAAAATAGTCCTTGGGTAGAGTTTGTGCCTGAATATCCTTCAAAAAAGTGTCATTTATAGGATGCCGCTAACAAACAGTCTATAATTTAAACATAGATTCCAAAACCTTTTCACTAGAATTGGGTGTTTTTGTCCAGTTTTCCATTGCATGAGATGCGTTTGGCTACGGCAAACATGTTTTCGCTTGATTACGTCGATAGGGATGTCACACGAATAAAATTTTTCGTAAGCCCCCATGTAGACAGGCCGGTCAGTTACTAATAAATATAAATATAATTTTCATGTGCAATCGTAAACATACTGTTTTGTAAAAAAAGAAAACCTAACTCTCTAAGAAGTTCTTTATTGGTATTTCTGGTGTTGGCTTACGACGAGTTTCAGGTCATCCTTGAAATAGTGATTAATAATCCACGATTTTCAGTGTTTTAAATCGATTTTCCACGAACGTAGATTCAATTATATGTGTTGAGCTAAAACTTCAAAATAAGATTACTTGAAACCATTTACCGAAGAAGTGAGCATCAAATCTGCAGCCACTGTGGCAGCGCGCGGGTCCACGCGGACGCTCCAACGAGATGCTAGGGAAGTTTCCCCGGTGCGACAACCTCAAAGTCCAAGCAGACATTACTCTTGAGGTTTGTTGGGAGAGGAAAACAGCTATTTTGCCATCTATCGGCAACTTGGCGTGGTATATTCACCAAAGTAAGCTGGTGTGTTCGCGTATTGATATCAGTCGATATCAAGCAACAAGTAATCCTGGTAAATGTCTAAAACAGCCGAAAGGGTTGACCTATCGGAGCTCATAAGAAACTAAGGCCAAAGCCGACGCGTAAAATCGGCGCATCAAAGTTTACAGTCACTCGCATGATACGGTAGCAATACATACCATAAAGGGAATGAGCACCGCGCGCAGAGAATTGGGGGAAATCCCAGCATCGGCCAAGTGAAAGGAAGGATTCAGACGCTGGCGAAGCCTTTGGTTAGTGATCAAACACTACAAATCAAAGTAATCGGTGCACCCTCGTAATCAATTGACAATTTGTAGTCCAATATTGATCGATTAACTGCTGTCCTCTGTACTCAGTCAGAAAGTTCCTCGAGTTTACTCTACAGTAGTCTGGGTATTTGTAAACATGATATAACATTGCGATGAGAACCACAAGTTTCAATCTACGCGCACTCAATAATCGGTTACATACTTCGAATTTACATTTGGGAGGGAGGGGAAGCTTACGGGAGTTTATCGGATGCCGTGAGCCGTTCTCTTGCATTTGAAATTGTTTCGCTTAAGGAGCGCAATTTCCACTTTTAAACCTCGATAGATTTTTAGCCCTCAGCGTCGCCTAGCCGACACTTAAGTTAAAACGATTGTAGCTGCCTCAAAAGTAATAACTCGTCGCAGATTACGCGAGTTTCTTAGACGATTATTTTAAGAGTTGGGGGTTGCGACCACAGTTGTTTGTTCGTTTTTTTAAAAACTACACTTGATAGATTAATATTTACTTCGACCGCTTACTGTGTACGCCAATCTTAGGTGTTCAAGTTGTTTTAAAGGGTGGTATTAGGCCTGTAAAAAAAGCGGCTCCCCCGTCCAGTAAGAGACAATCTCAAGAGGACTTTGTACCGGATGACTAGTGTTCTCTAAGTAACGACCAAGCATGAAGCTGAACACATGTAACTTTTAGTTAGTTTGTTTGCCGATCACGTTGCACCGTCCCTGTTTACCTAGACATAACTTTTAGTGGGGGAGGAGAAGGAGGGTGGCACGTGTGTGAGAGACACAAAAGACCGGCGAGTCCATGAGAACTGCGAGGCCACCATGGGAGCCTAACGAGTTCCCTGGTCAATTTGCGCATCCAACCGAGTAGGTGTAATAGGAGCGGAGATGCAGTCCTCTCGTGCAGGGCTTTCGGCAACTAGCATAAATTTTCTCAAGGAGACTAACTGGATGATGAAAAACTTAAGAACTTTTTTCTTTTGCTAATTTTTCTAAATTGGCCTTTTTATTATTCGTAGGTATGGCGTTTACTGAAGGCAATTTATCGGCCACAAAACTTTTACTGTATCCACATGGACAAAAAACAGACACCACGCATCAAGGACTGGCTTCGGACAAGGATCAAAACCTGCCTCCCAGATTCCTCAAACGTTCACTTTCTTTCCGCAATCGATGTCCAACACTCGTACATGTCTGTCCTGGAGGCTGATCTCCTCTGTATGCGGCTTTTGTGGCAGCTGACAGCGGAGAAGACAACACCAAACGAAAGCGACGTCAACTTCTCAGCGTCCGCCCTGGCGTTATCTCATAAACCTGACTGGTCAGGAGTTCCCGCTCAAAAACAACCTGGAACTCACGCGAATCCTGCGTGTTTTGAACGGTGCTAATATAGTCCAACAGCTAAAGTTAGTTGCGACTTCTACTAGCAAGCGTTCCACCAAGATTTTTCCGAAAACCCAAATAATCATGCCCAGGGCGTTTTTTATGAAATTCTGGACAGCTCTGTTGGTTTAAAGAGAATTTTTTTATACTCAGTGCATTACGCTTTTTGAGAGAAAGTTGGTTAAGTGCTGCGAATATTCCCATGTGAAACTTAAAAAGTCAAAGCAGCAAACACATCTATTGGGTAATTTATCATCGGGCCGGTAAAATTACAAGGAAAATGGAAATATGAGGCATACTTGACAGCGATGTTCAATCCCCATACTCAACTCTACCTCCCGTCCTTTCCACAATCCCAATGACCTCTACACGCCAACCTCACCATGTAAGCGGAGTGCAAACGATCAATATTAACGATTAGATGCTTTTAAACCCTATCAACACCTCATATTTTGATTTTCCTTGTAATTTTACTGGCCCGATGATGAGATACCAAAAACACGCGTTTGCCGATTTGACTTTTTAAGAAATGTGGTTAGCCAAAAATCGCCCTACATGCACTGATGGGGATGTCTAACTTAAAGCAAGGAGTTGAAGGCCTCCCCGACGACAAGGCGTTCCTCTTAATCTCACTGCCAGCTACCCCATGCGTTCACTGATGGTGGAGCAGCTTTCCGTGAAGACTAACTGCATACTAAGGAGTTTTTACGTTTGGCGAATGACACTTTGACCGTTGTCCTGAAGAGTTCTCGTCCTCACTTACACCGACCTCCTCTATCATCTGATTCGAATAGCTGATTCTGTCCTTGTTAAAGCTAGTTCACTTGATTGTCTTAGGCTGTAATATTAGTTAACCGATAAGAATAGGAATATTTAGTAATCATTTATATTCCAAAAAGAGGTAAACAGAACTCTGAGGTCAATAACTCCTGCATTTCTTGCTATCTGTGCATTGTTTAAAGTATTGTGAAAAATACCTAATTTCGGAGGTCGCTAGTTTAGGGACCCAACTCTTTAGTAGGGCAACTACTGGCAAATGAAATTTCTCCAGTGCTTGCAGCCAGCTCACAGCCAGCTGGACGAAGCTGATTTAGTCTCACTTCTATTGCGCAGTGTATGAGCATGATTTTTGGGCTTTGCCTAAACTTGGCGGTTCACCTGTCCAGTTCGAATTGGTCCACCGTGTGGACCACTGCGTGGTGACGCAGGGATTGTGACTTGCGTGACATTTAGATTGTAGAGGTAGTAGACTTGAGCTGCATCTACCGCACTCTCTCCTCTGCCGCCACCTGGGGCCCGTGTCATGACCAAATCGAGAAGACCAGAGGCGGGAAATGGCGCAGAAAGGGACTAGTACGACGGGCGAACTTTCTGGTTAGTCACCACGCCCAGGCTTATCTGCAGTCGGCTAGACTCATCTCGCCACCGGAACCTGGTGTGAATGGCAAGCAAGTGTATCTCCTTCACTATAATCAATTAAGTTGCAAGATACCACTGCCCCTAACGCTGTGGTAGTGTTTATAGAGCATAATAGAAGACAGCTTAGTCAACTCAAAATCCCATCGCGAACTTGGATACGATTTCACGATATTTTTGGGTCCTTCAAGTCATCAATCTTCTGCTGCCTGTCCTGAGTTCACTGATAGTAGCGAATAGGCGAGTTTCAGGGAGCAGTTCAGAAGGATTCTCACTCGAACACGCTGTCAGAGACAGTCGCAGATAAGGATACTGGAGGCAAAAGGTATGCATTATTTAGGATAGTTACTCACCACGCGACCACAGGCATTGCACAGTCAGCAGCTCCCGCGATCACTGTCAGTGATCGTTATTAATGCGATAATGGTTTTTTCATGGATACCTCAGTGAAACAGTCAGGTAGAAGCTGCTTTTATCGTTCCTCGAGCTTGATCTCGTGTAACATCCTTCGGTCGTCTACTCCTTCCTCATCGACTCCCCTGCCTTCGTTTTGCATCTTGTTTGCCGCTGGACCAAAGAGCTATCTTTTCTGACGTTTCGGATACCCACGGGTGTCCGTTATCGGGACCAGAGTGTGCAACTGGGCATCCTTCGGCGCAGTGCGGAGAGCGAGATGATGCACTGACTCACGTTATTTGTCTCGCACTCCTTAACCTACCCTCACTTCAAGGCGGAGCAACGGCACGTCTTCCGAAGCGCATTTTCGGAACGTGGCAGCTTCGCTCGAGTGCAGACAATGTTTCCAGATCCACTGTCCGCAAAGCGTCGGGTTTTATCTATCTGCTTCAGGTATGCTAGGGGCTAGAGGGTCCCACAGAGGGTATTCACAAAATTTTCAGAAATACCGTAAGCTGACAACCGCCGGTACTTTTGGAGGTCACTTGTAGAGGAGTCATAATGTGAAATATAAGTTGGTTGTTGTTTTATCGTGACATTCGTTTTGTCACACTTAAGCACACGCGTATCGTATAAACGAGGGCATTTATGAAGTATCGCGTACAAGGCAAAGGCGGGATAACAATCAGTCATTAATTTCTGCTTATTTCGTCACCTTTGCCGTTACCGGAAAACAATGCATCGAAGTATCTTGTCTCATTTACTCTTTCCGAGGTTAAGGAACTCAATTTTGCGAAATATTGTGGTGTCATTAACCGAAGGCGAATGTGCTCTCCTCTTTCAGGTGGCTACAAATATAAAGGTTAAGCTCTGCATGACGAAATAACGCAAGCACCAAATCAACGGCAGTTTAAATTCCGCCAGTCTAGCCGATCTACAGCCTCTTGAAATTTAGCTGACCTATCGGTCTGGAATAAATTTTCTCGTTTCAGTCTGGACTTGTGGAATTTAATGCTGTTTGACAGAAAATCCACCACCCACGTTGAGGTGTGGGATGGAAAATCAAACTGCACTCCTCTACGGAGACCGAAAAGGTAGCGCACCACTGCTGACATAGGAATGCCCAAGTTTTAAAGCTGTTTTAGGCGTCGACACCACTTATTCATCTTCCTAGAAAACCGAAATTTGGTCGACGATTATGTTGGGTAATGCACAGCATTAAGTAGAGGCAGATTAACAATGCCGACAAAGATCAGGGAGACTAGAATTGCCATTGCTGGTTCATTAACCGTCATCAGCCAATCATATTCAACCCCACGTGGTGTCCCACCCGAGGTTCAAACTCGCGAGCTGTTGATCAGAAGTCCAACGCGGTAACCATTGAGCCACTGTGCGGCTGCTGGCGGGGCTCGAGAAGGAGCCCCAAGGCACAACGGGACGAGTAAGTCCATTAGCCGGTCGGTGAGCACCCATCTACCAGTGGATTCATCCTACTCAACGTTTATCGTGACGCACCGCGTGGGATACGTTTTTGCCCCTCGTGCCAACTTTCCAACTCACAACCGCGCGCTTTTATTTGTGTGCGCTACCGCGATGGAAGATCATCACGCAGTATCAGTGCCTACACGACAACTGCAGTACACTAAAAATGTAAAACAAGTAGCCTCTATATTTTTGTGGCTTTCGTTTTTTATTCAGTCGGAATTAATTACATTAAGCAACTTAATTTACATATTTTAAACTACTTCCTTCGTAAGGGTGATTAGAATGAGAGTGGGGATGGTAGTCACCGTCCTCATCATCGGATGCAGTAGTTTCCTGGGGTACAAATTTCTTTGAATAGGTAGCTATAGTTTCCACAAAAGAACACCATTTTCTTGTCTTCAAAAGAAAATTTAAGCCAGCCCCTTGTAAGAAAACAGTGCCTGATTTATGTAGCTTGTTGGAAGTCCGTCAAACTGATACAAAATATTATCTCAGCTTCTATTGCAAATGAGTATGAAGTTAATGAAAAGAAAATGCACGGAAATAGGAACCAACCTTCCCGGTAATACAGGTAGTCTTGTGCAAAATTCCAAGAAATGCAAATATTGCCGTCCTAACCCAAATTGTCACCCTCACCCTAATGCTAACTTCAATGCTAAACTAAACTTAAACCTAACTTTGACAATAACCTATCACAAAGCCTCCGAATAGGGGGCGCATTCCTATACGTGTATCTTTTCGACGGCATTTTGAACAATTAGAACCCACGACAGTTCGACCGTCGTAGTCCGACGATGTCCACCGTATGCTCCATGGGAAAGTGGAGCAGGGACGGTGACTGCGCGTGATTTAGTTTAAAGTGATAGTAGACTTGCGCTGCATCTACCGCACTCTCTCCTCCTCCCCCACCTGAGCCCGGTGTCAAGACAGAGTCAAGAAGACCGGAGGCGGGAGAGGACGCAGGTGGCTGGCGCGGCTGGGTCCCCTAAGTCCTAGCCGCCCCTAGGCGTGCCAACACACCTCCATGTTCGGCATTTGTTATGGGAGCGCAACCCGAATAACGCCTGCCGTGCCCTAATGTGGCCCCCGTGTTGGTCCAACGCATCTACCACGTGGCCCGTTTAGGGGGCGAAATTAGAACACACAGGGTCATACTCAAGACACGATAAGGCCAAAATCTTCACAATAGGAACCGCCTTGCTTGATGAATGCAAACTCTGAGATCTTCTCGCTGCCGATCAAGATCTAAAGATATTTGATACCTGCTACTGCTGAAGAAGACTTCTGACATGGTTTCTCAGACATGGAACTCCATCGCCAAGCGAAGACGCCCGTTGGAGTTATAATAGAAGTCGCCAGACCAGACTGCTTGGTCACGCACTCCACCTGTCTCAAGCAGAGCTCGTTCACAACGCCACTTCATTGATTCCTTTCCAAGTTAGTGCGCCCAACATGAAGATTAACTAAAGAAGGAGACAGGTGGGGTTAAATTAGACTTAAACAGGATCTTAAGTCCTGATTGTCCTCTGGAATGGATTGCAGACTGCCGGACATGACGGCAATATTTTTGATACCGCATACTACGAAGGTCGCTAAGCCAGCATTTACTTTAGCAGCTACAAGGGGTGAAAATCCGAATTCGTCAATTAATGACTTGCGTAAGCTCGGTGGTTGACACCGCACTCTTGGAAACATCTTGGGTAAGGAGGCACACCGCCCACTGCCACAGTGAACCGATTTAGGTGCAGAAAGATGTATGATTTTTTCAAAATGTAATAAAACTACGAACTTGCACCTGCGTATCAACGGGCAGCGAAAAAATCCAGAGACCAAACAGATCAGTGTGCATTCATTCCATTGTAAAGAAGTACTCTCGGTTAGTGTGGTGACATCGTTGAAGCTGTTCTTTTTCGGTGTCGCAAACCCATCTGTATGACCACACCCATGTCCCCATCCCACCATCAGTTGGCTAACCGGCTTGGACAGTGAACTGATGCCTGGGAGAGGGGCGACACTGAGCACAAACTCCTGACACTTATCCTGACATAACACTGAGCGCAAACTCCTCACTATAAACTACCTGACGCACTTTGAAATTATCCCGGCACGCTAAAATCCGTAGCTTGGAAGGCTGTCAACTGAAGAGATAACACGGGCCTTCACTCAGGACAGAAAATTGGACTGCAATGACTCCCTAATCTGGCCTATATAGCACTCACGGTCAGCTGAGATCTGAACTGCCCTTTTCTTGTTTCTGTGAAAACCTGGTCAATCACGTGCGGACTAGGCTTGCTTGCCAGTACGCTTGATCTTCTTGAATTTGTCTCGAAAACGGATTTAGGTGGATGGGGGAGGAGAAAATGCGATAGATGCTACGCAGGTGTGCCATCTCTACAACTTAATTCAGGCACAGGTCACCGGTACAGCTCACACCTTGCTGTTGTGGAACTCGTCGTTCGTGGCAGTCCTTCCTTGTTGGTTGGAGGGATGACCGACTGAAGAGGACGTGCATAAGATTGAGCCATTTTTTTGCACCAAAATCGTTTGCGGTTGCACAACCAGGTCCTTCAAATTATTGTCATGGCGCTGGCTTGCATTTCGCAAGCACATGTATTGAAAGTAGGCTGACGTTAGTCCAAAACTCACTTCTGTAGTATATGTTTTTTTACTCGGCTGTTTTATAGTTACTTGTCTGTTTACAATTCATATCACACAATTCGATGCTTGAGCGCAAACTGCGCAGCAAATACCAGCCTGCATTTATAAAAATCTGGTGACAAAGCTTGTGAAATGCATTGAAACAATGCCAACAAAGCCGGGAATCTTAGATATGCTTGCAAACCATAAATCCATTACCCGAGCAGTTCACTGCAACGCCAACACTTATCCTAACATAAAACTAGACTGTCTGCTTAATCTTAACTCCGGCCCTACCCTAAACCTAAATCCTACAATTAACACGATGGTAACCTTACCTCTTAGCCTACTCATAACACTTACTTCAACTGACCTTAACCTCAAACTTAAACCTAACCCTAACCTTAATCCTAAAAATCAGTTCCTTGGAATGTAGTGCACAGCCACATGTATAGTGAGTGACTCCTTTTCCCGCGTCCTTTTGTAGGCGACCACACAAGGCATCCTTACCCGTAACTCTATTTTACTGCAACGCTGACCTTATTTACTCGTATACCTTTTTCATAGATTCGACTTCTATAGATACCCCATACTCCACCGACCTCCACATGGACTGAAGCTCTACAAGGGTTCCGTTCACGTCGTACTGTCCTGGGCTTTTGTTGATTTTATCTTCACGGACTCGAGAGTGCACGACTTTCTGAACTTCCTCCCATATGTTGGCGTGCCGGACGAAGCCTTCTTCTCCACACTGAACCACAATGCACACCTCCGCGCGCCCGGTGGTTTCCCCTGTGAGTGACCTAACCGAGTTCCTTTTCGTCTCTGTAATTATCTTCTGCCTTTCCGTAGGATAGTTTCAGACTAAAAAACACCAAATAACTGCCGAAATACTTCGCCCCGGGCCTGCGTGGAAAGGTTAGTGTTTCTTAATCTTTTATCTTTTGACGATTAAACCTGCTAACTAACCTTGAAGGGACTAGGCCGACACAAACACGTTTTCATCTGGAAGCATGCTGCTCGAAAAAAAAACAATTCCGTTCGTGAAACAGTTGTTGCATTTCAAAAACAACCACAAGCAATGTAATTCTCCGGGCTCGATTAGCAACAAGTGAAACGTTCACGAACCGGTCGAGCTAAAAAAATTATACGAGCGTAAAAATGTGATATGCAGAGGATTGAAAATTTTACCAAGTTTTATAAAGCTTATGCTAATCGGAATTGCTAATACCCCAACCCACACGACAGATCGACCGCAGTAGTCCGACAATGTACACCGTACGGTCTACACTATGATGGTACAGGGACGATGACTTGCGCGTGGATTAGTTTTAAGCGATATTAGACTTGCACTGCATCTACCACAATCTCTCATTCGATGCCGCCTATACCCCGTGTCAGGACAGAGTCAAGAAGACTGGAGATGGGAGAGGGCACAGGTGGCTGGCGCGACTGGAGCCACCTCTGAGAGCGCTACCACACCTGGCTGGGATGCCACGGACTGGGAGTGCCATAAAGGCCACATTAGGAAGAAGGAATTGCAACCTAACTCTCAGTCCGCCGGTCAGCCTTTCCGCACAAAACACACACAGGGCTTACCACGCGGTCCCAGTTATCCCATCCGTTGGCAACCTTCCAAGCCACGGCTTTTAGCGCACTGTGATAGTTTCAAGAGCGTCAGATTGTTTAAAGTGAGGAAAATGCGCTGAGATGTCGACCTAACTCTCTCTCTCAACCCCACAATCAGACCACCACCCAAGCCGGTCAGTGGTCTGATGTGGCAGTGGGCGCAGCTCCTGGTGACCTCGTCTACGTGTACTACGTTCACAAACTGACCCCCGAAACAAAACCACCAGGATTTTACACAACAGTGGATTGAACAGCTCACATCTCACATGTGTGAGATGGCCAGAGGTCACATTAAGAAGGAGCCATCGCAGCCTGACTCCCAGACCACCAGTCAGCCACTCGACACACCACACCTTTGATTAACTGCGAGGTCTGGTTGGAATTGTCAGTTGACAACCTTCTAACCTACGGCGCTTATCACTCCGTGATATTCTCAAGCTCAGATTACAGATGCAGCAGAGGAGCCGCGTGGAGAAGTAAGCAAAGAGCACACTTGCCTGTTAATCAGCTGTGCAGACAGAGAGCCTGTTTTTTGTGGTGTTGCGTGTGATCGTGTGAGGTACAGAGGCTTATGAGGAGAGATGTAGTGTTGTGGTATAGCCGGCGGTTTTCCACCGCAGGTTTTCATGGAGACACATGTAACGTAATAGGCCCATGCGGTGTGTGAATGTGCGTGGGCAGCGCGGACAGTTAAGTCAAGTGCGGCGGACGTATGTTGGTGCTCCTGGCACTGGTGCGCCGATCTCTGTGCGACGGATTCGCAAGTGACCGACCAGGCTGTACATGTGCGGTGACAATGAGGTCGGGAGGTTCTGAATCTGGGGCGGCTGTGCTACTCGTAATGGCGGTCGCACTCATGGGAGGACTATGGAAATTGTAAATAGGTGTGTAATAGGTGTTGGAATCCGGTGGATTCCGCTTTCGTGGATGCACATGTGACCGAGCAGGCCCATGCGATGAGTGAATGCGCGTGGGCAGTGAGGGTATTGGAGGCGGCGGTCTCTGATGTGTGTTGGTGCTCCCGGCCAGTCTCTTTGCAGTGGATTCGCAAGTGACCGACAAGGCCGATGTGTGAAGTGAATGTGCGATCGCTATGACGACAGCTTAGTAGCAAGTCCACACCGCTGGTGGAGGAGGTAGCAGGTGGCAGGTAATCGGCGTTTGCCTCTGTGGTGGCGGGAGTGGGGCAAGTGTTGATCGTCGCCATTATCGGCCCAGGGGGTGGAGGAGGGAGAATAGCGTTGGTGATTGTGGGCGATGAGGCATCTATGAAATGGGTATCAGTGGTTAGAGTGGTCATCATCTTGGGGTCTGAGGCAGTTGTGGAAGAAGTTGAGGTTGTGGTATTGTCATTGCATTGAGCACATGCGGAATGTGCGTTGGCAGCGTGGGCACGTTGGAAGGGCCTTGACGGCGGCGATCCGGTTGGCCTCATACATTACTGCACCAGTTTTCCCCGGATCTTCTCCATGCCGGTCTATCCTGGACGAGGTCCTTCCAGGTCACCGGGTTGATTTGCAGTTGCTTCAGAAATGTCTTCAGTGTCCTTGTAGCGTGGATTTTTACCTCCCTGTCAGCGAGCACCCGTAGCGATATCTCCATAGAAAAGTAGTTTGGGTAGTCGCTCATCGTCCATTCTCACCAGGTGGCCGCTCCATCGAAGTTGCACTTGCCTCAGCATGGCATGGATGCTGAGGATTTCGGTGCGCTCAGGGGACTTCTGTGTCCGAGATTTGTGTCTTGCCATCTCAGCCACAGTATTCTGCGGAGGCAGCTGAGATGGAAGTGATTCAGCTTCCTGGCTTGGTTCGAGGAGACGGTCCAGATCTCCGCTCCGTAAAGGAGTGTCGTCAAGACAACGACCTTATACATCTTCAGTTTGGTATTCAGGTGAATACTGTGGCGATTCCACACGAAGGCCTGCAGTCGGCCGAAGGCCTGACTGGCTTTGGAGAACCGCTGGGCAACCGTGTCATCGATTCTCGTGTTTCGTGACAGCGTGCTTCTTAGATAAGCAAAGGTGCCGTTGACATTGATTCGGGGAGCATTGTATTCCGCGCTGGGTGGCGGCTGCTGCATGACAGCCGTTTTGGCTGCACTGATTATTAATCCAAAATTGGCGCAGCCTGCGGCGAATAGGTCCATGCTCATTTGCATGTCCTCCTCCGTCACGGTGATAAGGGCGCATTTGTCCGCGATGAGCAAGTCATGAACTGTAGCCGTAGACACTTGCGTTGTGGCCTGCATACGCCGACTGTTGAGAAGGTGCCCGTCAGTTCTATGGGGGATGCGGATCCCAGGCTGCTCATCACGGTAGGCGTCCATCAGCATAACCGAGAACATGAGACTGAACAGGGTGGGGTGAGTACGCAGCCTGCTTCACTCCTTTGGTCACTGCGAATGCGCGCCGTCATCCCGTCATGAAGCTGACGCACCAGTTGCGTGAATCGCCCGGGCTAGCCGAGTTTGTGGATGAATTTCCACAGTCCATCGCGATTCACCGTACCAAAGACATTCGTCAGATCCACGAAGGTAGTGTAAAGGTGAGATCGCATCTCCCGGCACTTTTCTTGTAGCTGGTGGGTGGCAAATATCATGTCGGTTTTTCTGTGGTTTCGGCGGAAGCCACATAAGCTTTCCGGGAGCAGGCCCTGCTCTAGCTAACCGTTCAGACGATTGAAAAGTATACGGGTGAAGATCTTCCCAGCGATGTTGAGCAACAAGAGGCCTGTGTGATTATCACAGAGTTGCCGGTTCCCCTTTCGCTTGAAGAAATGGACGATGGTTGAGTCTTCGAAATCCTGAGGAACTTGTCCTTGGCGCCACATCTCCTGGAAGAGTGTTGTGAGTTCTGCCATCAGCCGGGGCCCACCGTTCTTGTAGACTTCCGGTGGGATTACGTCGGATCCTGGTGCTGTACCGCTGGAAATCTGCTGCACGGCCCAGATGGTTTCTGTTAGGGAAGGCGGAAGATCCAGGTCATTGTTCATGTTCACTTGAGGGAGCAGGTCAATAACAGTATCGGAGATGGCTGATGAGCAATTAAGGACACTTTTGAAGTGCTCGGCCCAGCGATTCAGAATTTGGGATTTCACTGTCAGAATTGTTGTGATGTCAGAGCTGAACAGCAGTGCGGTCTTCTTGGTAAAGTGGCCGTAGATGGCCTCGATGGTTTTGAAAATGTTTTCATTTAATTGCGGTCCGCATACCCCTAGATTTCCTCAGCCTTTCGTATCATCCAGGCATCCTGCATCTCCCGCAGCCGTTGCCGTACAAGGTGGCGGCATCTGAAGAAGGCTGCTTTGGTGGCGTCAGTCCGAAGGTCCATGTAGGCTTTGTGTAGTCCATTCTTCTCCGTGAGTAAGTTGCTGATGTCGGCGTCATTGTCATCAACCCAGTCCTGGTTTTGACGGCGTGCGCGTCCGAGGACTTCTAGAGCGGTGGACTGGATGACATTTCGCAGTTGACACCATCGTGTCTCCACGGTGGCATGCAGGTTCTCCAGTTTCTCGGTTATTTGGTTGCTGAAATCAAAACAGTGAGCAGGCAAATTGAACAAAAGTGCATTTAACTTACCTTGCGGTGACTTACCTTGGGGCCTTCATCGGGGATGAAGTCGGAGCCTCATCTGAGAGATGACGAGGCGGTGATCTGTCCAACCATCGGCATCGCGGATCGCCTTGGTTACCAGCACGTCCTGTCGATCTCGCCTCCGGACAAGAACATTGTCAAGCAGTTTCCAGCGCCGCGAGCGAGGGTGCATCCAAGTAGCCTTCTCGCGCGTCGGAAGGCGAAAGAAGGTGTTGGTCAGCAGGAGACATTGTTCCGCACACGTTTGCAGAAGAAGGAGATCGTTATCTTTACAGCTACACAGACCGTAGGGACCCAGCACTCCCTGCCAGGCTGCGTGGTCCGTCCCGACGCGGGCGTTGAAGTCACCAAGGACAATTAACTTGTCCACTTTCGGCACAGTCGCTAGCAGGGCGTGCAGTTCCTTGTAGAATTTAACCTTCGCTGCATCAGAACTCGTCATTGAGGGAGCGTAGGCACTGATGATGGTGGCGAACATGTCTCCGCGAAGAGGCAGGCAGAGGCGCATCAGGCGATCATTGATCCCCTGCGGCAGACAGGGTAGACGTCCCACGATTTCGTTCCGGGTGGCAAAGGCAACACCAGCGTCGATTCGCTCTGCCTTTGGCCGGCCGCTCCAGAAGAAGGTGTAACCGGCACTCATCTCCTCCAGCTGATCCTCTTAATAGAATCGGGGCTCGCTGGGGGCAGCAATGTCCACCTTGTTACGCGCCAGTTTCCGAGCGATTAGCGCCGTACTTCGTTTTGGTCAGTTGCTCCTGGGATTGTATAAAAGGGATCGAACAGTTCAGGCTGCTAGAGTGAGCAAGCGCACTCGAGCAGTCCGGGGGGTACCACAGAGGGTACGGTGGGGGGATTGGGAGAGGAGCTGTTGTTGATATTGTTTGAAGTTTTTCGACCGCATGTAATTGCAGTCTGCTTCCCATGGTCTGCTGCAGCTGTTTTGAGACGCAGCATTTGTTCAGGGCACCTTTTCTAGCCCCCTCCCCCTCAAGGCGGTTAGCAGTGCTGTCCCTAAGTAGAGCTGCTCAGTCATCCTCGGCGGCTACCGAACTCCACTATGGGTAACGATTCGGGTTAGTGTGAGAAATACCGATTCACCTGGGCCACCTACGTGATTGCATGTCGTTCTCGCTGTAGGGCTTTTTCGACCGTGGGGGAGAAAGGAAGGGGGAGGAGAGATGGAGAAGGGGAGGGGGATAAGTAAGAGTGGAGAGAGGAGTGGGCTGGGAATAGGAGAGGGAGGGAAGGGCAAGGAGGACGGGAGAGGGGGAAGGGAGCAGATGTACTGGGTGTGAAGATACACACAACACCGGATACCCTCACCTGGTTTAACCTGCCGGTCGTGGCGGTTGCCCGGGGTGTGGCCCCTGCGATGAATCCAACTTCGAGGAGTCTCCGGTGAGAGTTGGGTACCAGCTAGAGGTGGCCACAGGAGCATTCACCACCTATACGAGACAGATGGTGCTACCAACGGCCACCTGTATAATTTTACCTCTAACTAGTACCCCCTACTCCCCACACACGACAGTTCGACCGTAGATTTCGATTAGATCCACCGTACGCTCCACAGCAGGTTGGTGCAGGTACGGTGACTTGCGCGTGATTTAGTTTAAAGTGATATTAGACTTGCGCTACATCTACTGCACTCTCTTCTCCCCCACCTATGCCCGGTGTCAAGACAGAGTCAATAAGACCGGAGATGGGAGAGGGCGCAGGTGGCTGTCGCGGGCGGTGCCCCTAGGCCCTAACCGCCCGTAGGCGTGACAGCACACCCCCCTCCCCATGCTCGACATTTCTTATGAAAGCGCAACCCAAAGAACGTTTGCCGTATCCTGATGTGGCCCCATGTTTGTCCAACGCATCTACCACGTGGCCCGTTTATGGGACAAAAAAAACTCCAAAAACTAGATATCAGTAGTAAGTGAATCTTGCGAATGCATTGAAAACCGACTCGTTCCATTTGGATAAGTCAAAACAAAATTATCGTAAAGGATGCAGTATATGAGGTAACTCCTGGAATGGAAAACATTAAATGCCGGCATGTGTTTTCCGTAAGCAAGGATAACCTAGGCGGGGTTGCGATATACATTACCATGTAGCCCAAATCTATGATATTTCAGTCACACCTGAATGCCACCTTTCAAATACACGTCTTCCTGACTACCTGCATATCATTTAAAAAGGGCTACTTAAGTCCTTTGCAATCTTGTAATTGATTTTCGATGTCATTTTACATCCAAATACAAGCTCTGGCGACGAGGGACACAAATACTCCTTTCTTATACTCCTGTTGTATAACAGTAGGCCTTTTTATTCATTTTTACGCCACAGCACTTGCGTTAAGGCTTTCAAGTTAAAATTTGGACAAGCGTTTTTGGAAAGATCATAGTTTTCTCTATACTATTAACGACTGATCATACAGAGCTTATCAAACGGACAGTTATTCTTTTGAACCGAAATCAAATTTCATAATTTTAGTTTCAAGAGATTTGCCTCCTACCGTACGCTAATCTGTTTGTACAAACTCCCACGGAGTAACAGTTTGCAAAAAATGAAACTCAGCTAAGTTCAAACGAACGCACAGACCCTTACCTCGCGGGAGATGACAAAACCACAGGGAATTTTTATGCACTGCGCGGCGCACACATCATGATCTCCACAAACATCACCGCTTCTGTCACCGAGATGAAATATACGACCCGAATTCCGGAGAGAAGACTGCGGAAATGGAAAGGGCGATGGGACGGAGAAGTTTGCCCACGAATAAAAAACAACAGAATACACTGCACACACGATAGTTTGACCGCCGATTTCGACGATGTCCCCCGCATGCTCCACGGAAGGGTGCTGCAAGGACGATGACTTTCAAGTGATTTAGTTTAAAGTGAAAGTAGACTTGCGCTGCATCAACCGCACTTTCTCCTCCTCCCACCTGAGCCCGGTGACATGACAGAGTCAAGAAGACCGGAGATGGGAGAGGGCGCAGGTGGCTGGCGCGGCCGGAGCCGCCTCTGGGCGTACCACCACACCTGGCTTGGATCCCACGGAGTGGGAATGCCATAAAGGCCACAGTAAGAAGGAGCCATTGCAGCCTGACTCTCAGTCCGCCAGTCAGCCACTCCACACAAAACACACATTGGGCTGACCACGCGGTCCGAGTTATCCCATCAGTTGCCGACCTTCCAAGCCATGGCTTTTAGCGCACCGTGATAGTTTCAAGCGCGTCAGATTGGTTATAGTGAGGAAAATGCGCTGAGCCGTCAAACTCACTCTATCGCCCACCCCAAAAACCAGACCACCGTCCGTGCCGGTCAGTTGTCTGATTTGGGAGTGGGTGCATTGACTGACAGGTCGGCGTACCCGTCTTCGCGCGCCACAGCATGACCTGGTCCCCATAACGCACACAGCAGGATTCACTAAATCAGGGGATATGGAGGAGACATCACCGTCTGACTCCCAGTCCACTGGTCAGCCACTCAACACACACAGCACATAGACTAAGCTGACGGTGTGGTCTGGCTTTAGCGTCAGATTGGCCGCCTTCCAATTCACGGTTTCTTTTAAACCGTGATATTCTCAGGAACGTGATGATGGTGATGTTGTTGTCTATGTATTGGTGTTGGTAGTATGCGCTGATACGGCGTTGCCTCCAGTGGGTAACTGCAGGTTGTCGTGGAGGTGTATGTGTCCTAATAGGCCCATCCGATGAGTGAATGCGCGAGGACAGTAAGGGCAGTGGAGCCGGCGATCTCTGCTGTGTGTTGGTGCTCCAAGCACTGGTTCACCAGTCTCTGTACAATGGATTCGCAAGTGACCGACCAAGCCGATGTATGAGATGAATGTGCGGTCATAATGAGGACAGTTAAGGAGAGAGTCCCCATCGCTGATGATGGTGGTGGTGGAGGTAACAGGTGATGATTATTAGAATATGGTCTCTATGATGATGGTAATAATGGAATTGATGCCAAGGGTGAGGGTTGGGGAGTCGGAAGGAGGGTTGACAGAATGGGACTTAGAAGTTGATTTTGTCGAATTGTTGGTGCATTGCGTCCGAAGATGTCCGACTAGGCGGATTCACGCACGGAAGGTGCGTTGACAGCGCGGGCATGTTGGAAGGGCCTGGGCATTGGCAGTGTTGGTCCGGTGCGTTGGTGACTTTCGCGCCGCTCTTTTGGTCTTGGCGGCGGCGATCTTGTTGGCTTCGTAGATTGCTGCCCCTGCTTTTACGCTCCTTCTGCAAGCCGATCGGTTCCGGGCGAGGTCCTCCCAGGTCGCCGGGTTGATCTGCAGTTGCTTCAGGGAAGTCATCAGAGTGTTTTTGTAGCGTCGTACTTGACCCCTTGTCGACGAGAACCCATGGTGACATCTCCATAAAAAGTTGTTTAGGTAATCGTTTGTTGTCCATTCTCACAAGGTGGCCAGTCCATCGCAGTTGCAGTTGTTTCAGCTGCCATCTCAGCTTCAGTATTCTGCGGAGGCAAATGAGATGGAAGTGATTCAGATTCCTGGCTAGGTTCGAGTAGGCGGTCCGGGTCTCCGCTCCGTAAAGTAGTGTCGTCAAGACGACGGCCACGTACATCTTCAGCTTGGTGTTCAGGTGAATACCATGGCAATTACACACGGAGGCCTGCAGCCGGCCGAAGGCCTGAATGGCTTTGGAGTACCGCTGGGCAACCTCGTCATCGATTCTCGTGTTGCGTGAGAGCTTGCTTCCTAGATAAGCGAAGGTTTCCACGTTTTTGAGTTGAGCATTGTTGACATTGATTCGGGGAACATTGAACTCCGCGCTGGGTGACGGTTGGGGCATGACAACCGTTTTGGCTGTACTGATTGTTAATCCAAAATCAGCGCAGCCTGCGGCGAAGATTTACATACTCCTTTGCATGTCCTCCTCCGTCACGATGTTAAGGGCGAATCTGTCCGTGAAGAGCAAGTCATGGACTGTAGTCGTAGACACACGCGATGAAGCCTGCATACGCCGACTGTTGAGAAGGTATCCGCCAGTTCTACAGGCGATGCGGGTCCCAGGCTGTTCATTACGGTAGGCGTTCATCAGCATAACCGAGAACATGAGACTGAACAGAGTGGGGTGAGTAAGCAGCCCTGCTTCACTCCTTTGGTCTCTTCAAGTGCTTCGAATACCGTCCCGTTGTCAGTGACGCGCACCGTCATCCCGTCCTGAAGCTGACGCACCATTTGCGTGAACCGATCAGGACAGCCAAATTTCCGCATGACTTTCCACAGTCCGTCGCGCTTCATCGTGTCAAAGGCTTTCGTCAGATCCACGAAGGTAGTGTATAGGTGAGTTCGCATCTCCTTGCACTTCTCTTGTATCTGACTGGTGGCAAAGATCATGTCGGATGTTCCGCGGTGTCGGCGGAAGCCACATTGGCTTTCCGGGAGCAGGCCCTGCTCTAGATGACCGTTAAGACGATTGAGAAGGATACGGGCGAAGATCTTCCCGGCGATTTGAGCAACGAGATGCCTCTGTGATTATCACAGAGTTGCCGGTTCCCCTTCCGTTTGTAGAGATGGACGATGGTCGCATCTTTGAAATCCTGAGGAACTTGTCCTTGGCGCCACATCTCCTGGAAGAGTGTTGTGAGTTCTGCCATCAGCCGGGTCCCACCGTGCTTGTAGACTTCTGGTAGGATTGCGTCGGATCCCGGTGCTGTACCGCTGGAAATCTGCTGCACGACCCAGATGGTTTCTGGAAGGGAAGGCGGCAGATCCAGGTTATTGTTCGTGTCCACTTGAGGGAGCCGGTCAATAGCAGCATCGGAGATGGCTGATGAGCAATTAAGGACACTTCTGAAGTGCTCGGGCCAGTGCTTTAGAATTTGGGATTTCTCTGTCAGCAGTGTTGTGCCGTCAGAGCTGAGCAGCGGTGCGGACCCCTTGATACATGGGCCGTAGATGGCCTTGATGGCTTTGAAAAAGTTTTTCATTTCATTGCAGTCCGCATTCCCCTGGATTTCCTCAGCCTTTCGGATCATCCAGGCATCCTGCATCTCCCGCAGTCGTTGTTGTACAAGGCGCCGGCATCTGAAGAAGGCTGCTTTGGTGGCGTCAGTCCGAAGGTCCATGTAGGCTTTGTGTAGCCCATTCTTCTCCGCGAGTAAGTTGCTGATGTCGGCGTCATTGTCGTCAAAAAAGTCCTGGTTTTGATGGCACGCGCGTCTGAGGACTTTGAGAGCTGTGGACTGGATGACATTACGCAGTGGACACCATCGTATCTCCACGGTAGCATTACCATCTGGAGCATGCAGGTCCTCCAGGTTCTCGGTTATTCGGTTGCTAAAATCAAAACAGTGAGCAGACAAATTTAACCAAAGAGTATTTAACTTACCTGGCTCCACTTACCTTGGGGTCTTCATCGGGGTTGCAGTCGGAGCCTCATCTGGGAGATGACGAGGCGGTGATCTGTCCAACCATCGGCATCGCGGATCGCCTTGGTTACCAGCACGTCCTGTCGATCTCGCCTTCGGACAAGAACATAGTCCACTAGCTGCCAGCGCCGCAACCGAGGGTGCATCCACATGGCCTTCTCCCGCGTCGGAAGGCGGAAGAAGGTGATGGTCAGCAGGAGACGGTGTTCCGAACACGTTTTCAGAAGAAGGAGTCCGTTATCGCTACGGCCACCGAGACCGTGGGGACCCAGCTTTCCCTGCCAGGCAACGTGGTCCGTCCCGACGCGGGCGTTGAAGTCACCAAGGACAATTAACTTGTCCTCTTTCGGCACAGTCACCAGCAGGGCGTGCAGGTCCTCGTAGAATTCGTCCTTTGCCGCATCAGAGCTCGTCATTGGGTAAGCGTAGGCGCTGATGATGGTGGCGAACTGGTCTCCCCGAAGAGGCAGGCGGAGGCTCATCAGGCGATCATTGATACCCTGCGGCAGACAGGGCAGACGTCCCACGATGTCTTTCCGGATGGCAAAGGCAACACCAGCGTCGATTCGCTCTGCCTTTGGCCGGCCACTCCAGAAGAAGGTGTAGCCGGCACCCACCTCCTCCAGCTGACCCTGCTCAGATAATCAGGTCTCGCTGAGAGCATCAATGTCCACCTTGAAGCGCTCCAGTTCCCGAGTGACTTGCGCCGTCCTCCGTTCCGGCCGGTTGCCTCTCGGAGTGTCTAAAAGGGAACGAGTACACCAGGCTGCTAGTGTGAGTGGAATCACCCGAGCAGCCTGGAGGGCATGGAGTGGGGGATGGGGACGAGGGTTATTAGTGTTTGTTTGAGTTTTACGACCGCGTATTTTGCGATCTGCGAGTCGCGGCCGGCTGTAGAAGACGTGACAACCAGCATTTTTTAGGGCACCTTTTCTATCCCCTTCCTACGCGAGGACGCAAGCAGTGTTGTCCTTAAATAGGGCTGCTCGGACATCCCAGGCGGCTGCCGAACTCCACTATCGGTCAGGGTTTTGGTTTAGTGGGAGAACGACCGAGTTAACCTGGGCGGCCTACGGGGTTGCTGTCACCCCCACAGTAGGACTTATTGAGAGGGGGAGGTGGGAAGTTCGGGAGTTAGACATACCGGGTGTGGAGGCACACACAACACCGGAGACCCTCACCTGGTTTAGCCCGTCGGTCGTGACGGTTGCCCGGGGTGTGGCTGCTGGGAAGAACCCAACTTCGAGGAGCCACAGGTGAGAGTTGGGTACCAGTTAGAGGCGGCCACAAGAGCATTCACCACCTGTACGAGACAAATGGAGCGACCAAATGCTATCTGTGTGGTGCTTCCCCTAACTAGTACTCCCTACACCCTCCCTACCCACACACACACACTTACCTGCCTACTGTGTGTGTGTGCCCCCCTCAACGGGCCACATGGTAGATGCGTTGGGCCAACACGGGGGCCACATACGGGCACGGCAGGCGTTTTTCGGGTTGCGCTCCCATAACAAATGCCGAACATGGAGGTGTGGTGGCACGCTTAGTGGCGGCTAGAACTTAGGGGACCCAGCCGCGCCAGCCACCTGCGTCCTCTCCCGCCTCCGGTCTTCTTGACTCCGGGCTCAGGTCGGGGAGGAGGAGAGTGTGCGGTAGCTGCAACGCAAGGCTACTATCACTTAAAACTAATTCACGCGCAAGTCACCGTCTCTGCAACACCTGGTGTGGAGCATATGGTGGACATCGTCGGACTATGACGGTCGAACTATCGTGTGTGCGTGGGCAAAGGTATGCCATTATTGCTTGACACTCCCTTTATGTGCTCCGCTGCCTCTATGAATAATTAAGCGGCAGGAAGAGTGGAGCAAAAAATGACCGCGAAAATGCAATTTGCTCAAGCAAGTGGTGTGGCGTAAGATAGAATTCCTCGTTCTCCGCTCATTTTTCATCTTCTTACTAATCCGGCAGAAGAGGGTAAATGAGGACGCGGAAAGGAATAACGTAACATAGTGATGCGGGAGCTGTCGGCCCTGCAACACTCCGGATGTTTTGTAGGTGAAAATCTGGTCGGGATAATTTATATGGCCTCCGCCGATAGGACATAGGAATACGAATGCCACTTCCCTAATATGGGTGACCTTGTGCTAAAGTGAAGGATAGGTCAATATTCCCGTTTCCTAACTCAAACGCAATCCCTAGCCCTAATCTTAACATTAATCAAACCACTACCGACAAAGGCGAGACTGGAATTTTCGTTTCTGGTTTATAGTAGTCATCAGCCATCAGTCACTCGTTGTCTTGCCGGTTTCGATCAGGAATATTCCAGGGGTCATATAAATTGAGCACGTCACGATAAACACGTGCCACGAGCAAGCATGATCCCGTTTTTTCCAACACACGTTCAGCCCTAGCCTCCTGTAGGTACAGAACATTGCACAGCTGGTTAATTCCTCCAAAAAAGCCTTAGGTACGTTCTCGGGAGGGGGTCAACAAACAGGTCAAGGGTACTCGCAAATCTTCTCAAATCTTTCAACTAGTTAAAAAACTGGCAGTGTGAGCGCTGGAAAGCAGGGACGTTTATGCAGAGGACGCAGTGCTTTGGAGCCGAGATGGTGGTGGTCTCTATGCAGTCATCAAGCGAAATGGTGTAAGCATATGTTAGCATTGAGCTAAGTCAATCTTTCACGAAATCGTATCTGCAGTGGAAGAAGGATCAGAGCTAAAAACCTCATTCCTTGACGGTTCCGTCAACAGACAACGACTTCTGTGGTGGCTGCAAGTGCACATTAAAAATTGAAGGAAGGACCCACAGGGGTGAATACGCACAGCTTGCAGCACGGCGGAGTTCAGAGTTAGCAAAACGAGCTAACTGCGTGAACAATAAAGACACGACAGCTACTCAAATTTTTTTAATCCTCCTACGCCTACGGCGTCACCAAAAGCAGATAGGGGATGGCAGTAAGTAACCAGGATTTTTAAAGGGAAATTGATTACTTAGCATTAAAAGCATCTTCTAGATCACAGAACCTACCATGTGAATCCCAAATACCAGAAGGCATACTGAGCGGAGAGCAAAATATGCAGCTAAATCATGAGCAGCAGGGAGCGATTAAATCCAGGGGTGCAGGGAAGTATTACCTGACAAATTCTTTGCCCTGAATGTCCCCGCAAATATACAGGTCAAACTGGATGAAAACTGGGGTTTCGACTACGTGAAAATAAGAGAACAACTCGAAGGGGTAGATCACTACGTGCTCATGGTCAACCAGTATCACGATCAAAATCACGTCTGCAAAATCGATAGTCACATGAGCTTCCAGCAAGGGCGTGCGTATGCAAAGGTGATCGAGTCGTGGGAATTCGGTTGAGCATCAAGCTTCGAAACTAAACTAGCGCAGCACAGTTCAGCTGACGGCGACAACCCAACGACAGGATTGATCATTGCCATGAAGGTCACTACAACCAGTCACGATGGCACAAGATTGGTTTGATTGACTGTTTCATGAGTTCAACTTTTGTTTTTTTTCCACAGCTCTAACGATCGACCCGAGGACCCGTCCAAAGGCTCAGGGGAAAAAATTAATGTCCCCGCTGATCGACTCCTCGACTCCGACTATGTTATTCGTGATTTCGATTCAGTAAGCAGTCAGGGAGCTTGGGTGTGAGATACTCGGCGCAGCTGAAGCGGGCGATAATGTGTCCAAAAAGGTTCTACGAATATCCAAGAGGACCTGGAGATAACAACCATCGACATGAGAAGACGCAGCTTGGCGGGGGGCGAGGGAAGGAGAGGGGTTAAAAATAAATGGCACCTACAAGTGCTTAACGCTAAGGAGGGGAAAGTGGAATATAATGCCAGAAAAATGGAGAAAAAACTAGACAGGTCAGATTCTAACCAGAACGAAGAAGATGGAATCAAACTAAGTTGGGATTCGACTGAGCCGTTTGTTTTTTCTTCTGCGCTTAAGAACTCGTTCAGGACTCCATCATCGGAGATGACAGCAACAGCAGAACAAAGTGACAGTTATATAGGAGGATGGGCTCGTTAGCCAGTGGCTGCAGGTTTGAAGATGATATTTAAGGATCCTGTAAATGGGCGCAGGAGCCAGACATTGATTGAGTTCTCACCAGATGCGCGCCCTTCAATAAACTCTCTGTTTCTCTTGCTGCCGGAATGGGGCTAGTTGTTCGGTGGCTGCTATGCCCTCTGACGATGGACTTCTGCACGAGTTCGAGATTTGGATATGAGAATAGGCATTTCGCCGTATGAAACTTGGTCTTGCGCTCAATTTTGGAGCAGTGCCTATTCCCCTCTGGAATAACCCTAACACCTTCGTATTAATCACAAGGCCAACTGGAATACGTGCCCTACCTGCGAAAGTTCAGAAGAATTAACAAACGGCTCCGGGGATCAAGCATACACCTGGAACACGAAAAATCGCCTCCATTTGTGGAATTGAGAAAGCGATGAGAGAGAGAGAGGAGAGAGAGAAAAAAGAGAAGAAGCCAACCTTAGTCGTTGCATCGAAGTGGCATGAGCGCTTAGAATAATGCTAGCCACATTAAGTTGGCAGTTTCGACCGGCCACATGGAGGGCCGTCCCACAGCGAATGGTCATCTGGTCTACTGAGGTGCCACTTTCCAGCAGCAAACATACAATATATGAGCTCCAAACGAAAGCGGCTACGTGCAGGGGCGTCAGGGCGGCTCAGTTGTGCAGTTGTGTGCGCATGAAGGTAACCACACCGTTGCTCAGCTCTGACGGCACAACATTGCTGACAGAGAAATCGCAAATTTTGAAGCGCTGACCCGAGCACTTCAGAAGTGTCCTTAATGGCTCAGCAGCCGTCACCGAGGCTGACCTTGACCGGCTCCATCAAGAGAACACGAACAATGACCTGGATCTGCCGCCTTCGCTACCAGAAACCATCCGGGCTATGCAGCAGATTTCCAGCGGTAAAGTACCGGGATCCGCCGCAATCCCACCGGACGTCTACAAGCACGGTGGGCCCCGGCTGATGGCAGAACTCACAACACTCTTCCAGGAGATGTGGCGCCAAGGACAAGTTCCTCAGGGATTTCAAACCTGCGACCATCGTCCATCTCTACAAGCGGAAGGGGAACCGGCAGCTCTGTGATAATCACAAAGGCATCTCGTTGCTCAACATCGCTGGGAAGATCTTCGCCCATATCCTTCTCAATCGTCTGAACGGTCACCTAGAGCAGGGCCTGCTCCCGGAAGGCCAATGTGGCTACCGCCGGCACCACGGAACAACCGACATGATCTTCACCGCCCCCCAGCTACAATAGAAGTGACAGGAGATGCGAACCCGCGTTTACACTACCTTCGTGATCTGACGAAAGGCTTTGACACTGCATCGCGACGGACTGTGGAAAGTCATGCAGAAATTCGGCTGTCCTGGGTGGTTCACGCAAATGGTGCGTCAGCTTCATGGCGGGATGACGGCGCGCGTCAGTGACACTGGGACAATATCCGAAGCATTCGCAGTGACCAAAGGAGTGAAGCAGGGCTGCGTACTGACCCAACCCTGTTCAGTCTCATGTTCTCGGTTATGCTGATGAATGCCTACCATCATGAGCAGCCTGGGATCCGCATCGCCTAAAGAACTGACGGATACCTTCTCAACAGTCGGCGTATGCAGGCTTCAACGCGTGTGTCTACGACTACAGTCCATGACTTGCTCTTCACGGACAGATGCGCCCTTAACACCGTGACGGAGGAAGACATGCAAAGGAGTATGGATCTCTTCGCCGCAGTCTGCACCGATTTTGGATTAACAATCAGTACAGCCAAAATGGTTGTCATGCACCAGCCGCCACCCAGCGCGGAATACAATGCTCCCCGAAGCAATGTCAACGGTTTTCAAATCAAAAACGTGGAAATCTTCACTTATCTAGGAAGCAAGCTCTCACGCAACACTAAAATCGATGACGAGGTTGCCCAACGGATCTCTAAAGCCAGTCAGGCCTTCGGCCGGCTGCAGACCTCCGTGTGGAATCGCCACGGTATGCACCTGAACAGCAAACTGAAAATGTACAAGGCCATCGTCTTGATGACACTACTTTCCGGAGCGGAGACCCGGACCGCCTACTCGAACCTAGCCAGGAATCTGAATCACTTCCATCTCAGCTGCCTCCGCAGAAAACTGAAGCTGAGATTGCAAGACAGGATCCCGGACACAGAAGTCCTGGAGTGGACCGGACTCATCGGTATCCACCCCATGCTGAGGCAAGTGCAACTGCGATATAGCGGCCACATGGCGAGGATGGACGACGAGCGACTACCCAAACGACTTTTCTACGGATATGTCGCTACGGGTGCTCGCCGAGAGGGACGTAAAAGACACAATGAAGAAATCACTAAAGCAACTGCAAATCAACGCGGTGACCTGGAGGACCTCGCCCAGGATAAACCGGCATGGAGAAGATCAGTGAAGACTGGTTCAGCAATCTATGAGGCCAACCGGATCACCGTTGCCAAGGCCAAAAGAGCGGCACGAAAGTCACCAGCGCCCCGGACCAACACCGTCGATGCCCAGGCCCTTCCATCATGCCCGCGCTGTCAACGCATCTTGCGCGCGCGATTCGGCCTGCTCGGACATCTTCGGACGCAATGCAGCAACAATCCGACAATTCCAACTTCTACGTCAAATTCTGCCAACCCTCCTTCAGACTCCTCCACCCTCACTCCTGGCATCAATTCCATTACTCCCACCATCATAGAGACAACATCCCAATACTCATCACCTGTTACACCTACCACCGCCGCTTCCACCACTACCATCACCAGCGATTGGGACTCTCTCCTTAACTGTCCTCATTGCGACCACACATTCACCTCACGCATCGGCCTGGTCAGTCACTTGCGAATCCATCGTACAGAGACTGGCGAACCAGTGCCTAGAACACCAACGCACAGCAGAGATCGCCGGCTCCACTGCCCTCACTATCCTCGCGCATTCACTCATCGCATGGGCCTTTTCGGTCACATGCGTATCCATGACAGCGGAACTAACAGCAATGCCCGACAACACCGATACCCCATGCACACCCTCTGATACCCCTGTCACCCCCACTACCATGAATGACATCCCACCAGCCTCTCCCGATTTTCCCTGCCCACAATGCGCCCGCAAATTCAACTCACGCATCGGCCTTATCGTTCGCCTGCGAATCCATCGCACGGAGGGTGGTAAACCAGTGCCGGGCTCCGACATACAGTCACCGCGCCCACCTCCACTGCCCTCACTGCTCCCGCCCATTTACACACCGCATGGGCCTATTAGGAAACATGCACCTCCACGACAACCTGGAGATAACCACCGGAGTCTAAGCCACATCAGTGCACACTATCAACACTTATACATAGACAACACCCTCAGAATCATCATATTGTACCTGATAAAATCACGGTTTCCTAGAAACCGCAACTTTGAAGGCTGCCAATCTGACGCTTACACCAGACCACGACGTCGGCCCAGTGTATGTGCTATGTGTGTCGAGTGTCTGACCAGTGGATGGGGAAGTCAGACGGCGATGGCTCCTCCATATCCCCTGAGTAAGTGAATCCTGGTGTGTGCGTTATGGGAGCCTGGTCGTGTTGTGGCGCGCGAAGACGGGTAAGCCAACACGTCAGCCAATGCGCCCACTCCCACATCAGACAACTGATTTGCTTGGACAGTGGTCTGGGGGTTGGGAGAGTGAGGTCGACAGCTCAGCGCATTTTCCTCACTACAAACAATCTGACGCGCTTGAACCTATCACGGTGCGCTAAAAGCCCTGGTGTGGAAGGTTGCCAACTGACGGGAACACTCGGATCGCATGGTCAGCCCAATGTGTGTTTTGTGTGAAGTGGCTGACTGGCGGACTGAGAGTCAGGCTGCAATGGCTCCTTCTTAAATGTGGCCTTTATGGCACTTCCACTTCGTGGGATCCGAGCCAAGTGTGGTGATACACACAGGGGCGGCTCCGGCCACGCCAGTCACATGCGCCCTCTCCCATCTCCGGTCTTCTTGACTGTGTCTTGACACCGGGCTCAGGTGGGGCAGGAGGAAAGAGTGCGTTAGCTGCAGCGCAAGGCTACTATCAGTTAAAACTAATTCACGCGCAAGTCACCGTCCCATGCACCACCTGGTGTGGAGCATACGGTGGACCTCGTCGAAATCGACGGTCGAACTGCCGGCTGACTGGTTGACTGAGAGTCAGGCTGCAATGGTTCCTTCTTAATGTGGCCTTTATGGCACTCCCGCTCCGTGGGATTCGAGCCAGGCGTGGTGGTTTACCCAGGGGTGGCTCCGGCCGCGCCACCCACCTGCGCCCTCTCCCATCTCCGGTCTTCTTAACTCTGTCATGACACCGGGCTCAGGTGGGGGAGAAGGAGAGTGCGGTAGATGCAGCGCAAGGCTACTTTCACGCGCAAATCACCGTCCCTGCATCCCCTGGTGTGGAGCATACGGTGGACCTCGTCGAAATCGACCTCACTCTCTCCCCACCCCCACAATCAGATCACCGTCCGAGCCGGTCGTTTGTCTGATTTGGGAGTGGGCGCATTGACTGATGGGTCGGCGTATCCGTCTTTCGCGCGCGACAGCACGACCTGACCCCCATTACGCACACACCAGGATTCACTATATCAGGGGATATGGAAGAGCCATCGCCGGCTGACTTCCAGTCCACTGGTCAGCCACTCGACACACACAGCACATACACTGGGCCGACGGCGTGGTCTGGTGTAAGCGTCAGAAACACACACGACAGTTCGACCGTCGTAGTCCGACGATGTCCACCGTATGCTCCACGGGAGGGTGGTGCAGGCACAGTTACCTGCGCGTGATTTAGTTTAAAGGGAGTGAAGACTTGCGCTGCATTTATCGCACTCTCTCCTTCTCCCCCAACTGAGCCCGGTACCATGACAGACTCAAGACGACCGGAGATGGGAGAAGGCGCAGATGGCTGGCATGGCCGGAGCCACCACTGAGCATACCGCCACACACACAGTGATGCACACTACATAATTTACCTTATAAAATGTTAACTAAAATTCTGCAATGGATTTTCATTTTGAAAAGTAGTGTCGTAAGCTAATTTTCCTGCAGCACAATCCCCAAATATTTCAGACAGTTCAGGACACCGGCTTTCGAGCGAGGTTCTTACCGGTCGACCGCAAATCACAAGCAATATTTACTTATTATGAATTTTTATGATATTTTTCACTGACATTATGAATTCAACTATATTTTACAAGAAAAACGCACGAAAAGTTCTTTATTTTGCTCAATGAGTAGCAAATTATACCATCATCAAAGTTTCTACTTGAAGAAAGGGCATATTCTGGTTAAAACAAAAACATTTCAATTCCCGAATAATGTTGAAAATGACCTGGCATTACACTGACATTCAGGGTTTACAATCTACATGTTATATACATTCCCTTTAAGGAGAATCACACATTGCTCTACACTGTCACATAGTGCGCATAACATTTTGCAATTGATGTGTACCACGTTGTATACTTTATAAGCAGCATTAATAAGTGAATGGTTCATGTTTAGAAATTTCACGGTCTTAAAAATCTCATAATTAGGAACCTTGTTTAAACCGAAAGACACACTTTCTTCGTGTATAACCTTTTAAGGTGAAAGTTGCGCGGAAATGAGTAAAAGAAACATATTCGGTCATATTTTCTGTATAAGGGTATCAAAAAATTAATGAAAAATCATAGCATTCAAGGAGTTATGTTTTCAGAGTAAAGTTTTTCCAGGCAGCCGGAAATAAGCTCATTCAAAAGCCGGCATCCTGACATGACTGAAATATCGTGGGATTATGCTGTATGATAATTGCTTTCACAACCCAATTTAAGTAATTTTTCGAATAAAAAACATGTTTTAGAATTTAGGTGGACATTTCATGAGATAGCAAATCGTTTCTTCGACTCATCCGCCCTACTTTTATCTTCCCTACTTTTTCCGCGCACAGACGGCGACGAGGCCTACAGACGGGGCGAAGGCTTCGTTAATCGCTGGAAGAAATTCTGGCCAGCTGAGTGTCACGGCGAATGGCGGCACCTCGTTTGCATTCCAGCCCTGGAGGACTTGCAGCCCCTTTTCCGACTACAGTCGCCCGAATTATTCATCAATAAGTTCGTCATGCACATTAACAGCCATGTTCTGGATGTCACGGAGGGCTGGTTCTACGATCGACAGGACTGGCTCTACCGTCACCAGAATTTCACACTCACACCCCTAGACTTTTTTGCGAACCAGCCACATGTCAAATACCAGAAAAACAGGACGGTAAATACAGCCAAGGGGTTTGATGTGACCATGAAACTTCTTCTCCACCAACGACGTTCCTGGGGAATAAGTAATGAAGTAGCCTCTTTGATATATGACGAGTAAAAAAAGGTCAGACAATACCAGTGACACGGGAGTGATTTCTCGTAGTGCAAATGCATAAACTGGCTGGAGCTCAGAAGGCTTTCAGTTGAAAGAAAAAGGTCGATTTCTTGCATTTTGAAATGTGAAACAAAAACACTCCTCCTGAGGCTGAAATCACGGTTTACCAGTCAGTTACCAGGTTTTCCGCGTTCCAGCGCGTGTTTGGGAAAGCACTCGACTGTTTGAACGACGGGCAGTTATCTAATTCACACCAGTTAGGTAGAAATCTGATTGGGGCTCAAGAAACAGGGACACACCCAACTTGCTTGTGCACATAGACTGATTTTTAATCCAGTGCAGGACATCTGTTAGCTACTCAAAAGAATACTTGTGTGACGCTCGGCAACTTCTCAGTTCGAGGCCGCTACAAGAATTCGAAAACCCATCCCTCTTCAGTCGCACTCGTATGCACTGGAAGAAGCAGAACATGGCGGAAACGAATGTGCAATCACAGGAATCCGAACGGCATAGTTTTTACGTTCTAATAAATTGGGACGGCGAGAGTACGGAATCTCACCACATGGTGCTTGGAGTCGCAAGGACAACGGTTGTATGTGACGTAATCGAGCCTGTCCTCAGCGCAGATGGCATATGGCGGACTAGAGAGTGGTGGTGGTGTCACTACTGCCGAGGTTGTGGCATTAGGCCTCGCATTCGTGACGGACTTACCCCTCTTCTTTGTACAGGGGTCAATATCTGTCATTGTGGTCGCTTGTTTGCGCTTATCATCTGTCCCATGTTTTGCTTAACTGGGACGCAACACCAGAGGCTGATAAGCATGGGGAACCCACATTGGTTGTTAATTGTTACAGACGTCGGAGTATTTCTAGGGGCGCGCAGTTCCCCGCCTCGGGGAGGATGCAATAAAGGGAAAGGTTGCCGATGGCGTTGTTCTCAAACTGTTGATAATTCATTACTTCGGGCAGCGCCACCGCCCCGGCAACTATTCCAGTCAGAATTCGAAAATATTGAATTGGTAGGGACACTCAGATAAGATTTTTACATCTTTAATAGGGACTGTAGATGGACTAACTGATTAAAATGCTCACTGGCATAACTGAGAAATTCAAAGGAAAATAGAACGAACATTTGTGGCTTCTTAGCCGTATGCAGCCAGCCATAGCCAGACCCCAGTGTTGCGCTCCGTGAGGCTCGACCTCGCGACCTTTTGGTTAGAAGTCCAACGGCCTAACCATTGGGCCACGGGCTCGTTGGCATGTCAGTTGCGATCCGGTATATTAAAGATGGTAGAGCGGCGTTCACCGATCCCGCGGCTAGAGAGTGAGCCTCAAATAACGAACAACGAGACGACTGTGTCCCGTAACCCGATCGTTGAACGGCCATCTAGCATCGAAAATGTTCACATTTGGAGGACAGCGAGAACCTGAATTTGCACAAATACAAGCATCGAAAATGCCTTAACGGCTACTCGCCAACTGCCTAGTGCTAAATCCACTCTGATACGCAAGCCAATCAGCGAATGCGGTACTTACTAACGATAGTAGCTTCCGCAGCTTACTTAGTTTAAAAGAGAAAGTGAGGGAGGAAGTACGCCACCCACCCAACGCTAGATAAGAAAGACGGAGGTAGGCTGTCGTGGAGTGTGTGAATCCCCACGTTGCCTTACGTCGACCAAGTTGAGCTAAGAAATCTAGCGTGAATGGCCAGGCTGAGGGGAAGTTCGGGTAAACAAAAGGGAGACCAAGAAAATTAAGATGGGGAAAGAACTTTATTCAAAAAAGAATACAGTGAAAGGAAAATTGGACACTTTTAGAATACAAACACAGGCCTAAATAGGGAAAGGAGATATGGAATGCAGTCAAAGTCGACCAATTACCCACTGTATTACCCGACGCAAAGTGCTGCCAGGTGGTAGAAAACACAGAAAACAGATTTTGTCACTGCTGTTTAAGCGCCTCCTTCCTGGAATAATTGTCCCTACTGGCCAGACGAGGCGTGGAACTACGTGACCGCATACTTCGTAAGGGAATCCTAGGCGCCAGTATCCGTCTCCTCTGGAGGTACATGTGTTTCATCAACAAGCCAAAGGCTACAAAGAATAAAAGGTAAAGAGGAAAGGTCTTGCAAGTATATCAAGCGCACCGATAAGTAATTTTATCAGTACTTAAAAACTTGCGTATGCAAAGAAGACAGGTGTGTCCCAAGCGTCTCCGAATTTGTGCGTGATGTCTGGTTTAAGTATGGAAGAGAGAACGGCGCTTCTGGGCACGTGTGAACTGGGATAGCATGTTAGTTTGGCCGCTGCACCATATTTCAGCAACATTCAGCTCGGCTCGGATGGGCTGGGAGAGAGTGAGAGAAAGCTCGATGCCCCGCAAGCCTTCTCTATACTAAAGCATATGCACTTTCAAGTTGCCACGGCGCATTGAAAATCATGGCTTAGAGGGTTGACAACTAAAGGGGGATACCGCTGTTCTCAGGACGCAAAGTCGTCAGTTTACAATGAATCGCTTCCATCGTGCTCTTAAGGTAACCCTCACCAATGTGACATCTGTGTGAGTGAAGTCTGGTCCGAGTCGACTGGGGAACCAGGACACGCGTGCCAGGCAAGATGGATAAATTGATTCGTCTGTCACGTAACCCAAAATAACTGATCGTCGGTTTCACTCAGTCTTGTCACTAGTGCACAGTTAAAGGGGTGGTGGAGGAAGAATTATATATATATATATATATATATATATATAGAGAGAGAGAGAGAGAGAGAGAGCGAGAGAAAATGACCTTTCCTGCGTAACCCTTCCTCACTATGGTCTATAAGCCACGCAAATCGACGTCGCCTACTCAGGCAGATGAGGTTACCTTCGAATTCGACGAACAAATCATCACCAGAAATGTCAGTATCCAAAATAAACAGTGCCGGATAGTGGAACAAAGGGTTGTTTGAATGTTGTGAGGAGTCGCTTCAGTGCAATCTTGTTTGCTTGTAGTGTGGAGCCAGCAGTAAAGCGTGGCATACGGTGAAAGCCTGGGCCCAATCTCGTCTCCGAGTGTTTTGGTCTAATTTCAAAAATAGATGTCGAAAGACACTGGAAAGAACGCGCAGACAACGAGGACAATACTGCGTTCATTAAAAGCCAATTCACCCCTAAACTGGACACAGGAAGTTGAACGTCCCGCCAAATTAACAAAGGTGGTCCCGTGCCCTAACCCTAACACAAACCTTGACCGTTGCCCTTATCTTAATAGCCCTACCCTTAACGAAAACCTAACTCCAAACTCAGGCCGAACCCTAGTTTCTATGGAATTGAACGCAAAGCCATATATGTTGCGAGCAGCTCCTATTCATATGTTTCGTTAAGGGGGCCATATAAGTAATCCTTCCTAAAAAAGAATATCACTCTTACGAGACGTACATCCTTCCAGGTGCTCTCCTCTTTTTTCGGTGTTTCTTCGTCCTTTCAAGTCAAAAGATGGTGCAGCGGTATCAACTCAGGCCCTCACTTGGACCTAATGACTGCGAAGTCACTACGTCCAACCCAGTTGGAGTTTCGCTATAGCTCCTGTCGTAAGTCGGGTCAGAAACCATCGTCATATCACGCCTGCTCCGACTTCTGACAGAAATATAGAGAGTAGACTTTAAATCGAAAAAATAACAGCTATAATAATTTTTCGTTCTCGTCTTTTCCGATTGCCGTTTTCGGGGTTCGGGGGTGGCTTAAGGTAAACATGTTGATTATTTGAAAATAAAAGCGAGTACGCTCCGTCCCTCTCCTTCCTCTGTCGGTTGATTCCTGATCATAATCAGGGTCAGTGTTCCTTGAGAAAGGTAAACGAAGTAGATTTAACAACTTACCTGGCAACATGGCCAGAAAGTAGACATGGAGGAAGAGTGGAAAGTCAAAGGAGACATTCCAGGGGTTGGGCATGTCCAGGCAGAACCTTCTTGATTGTTCCAGAAGCGGCATTGCGAGGACAATCAACTTCCCTGACGAAGAGGAGGCCCGATAAAGGCAAAAGAAGCTGTTAAAGGAAGGCTACACTCCTAAAAAAGGTCAATAAGGCTGACAAGGCGGAGAAAGGAGCCAAATAAAAGTGGCAGATGACAAGGAGTGTCGGCAACCACTCCGAATGTCTCGTTGGTCCCGTTGGTGTCATCTCGTTGACAACGAGATGCCAGCTCGACAGTTCGACCGTCGTAGTCCGACGAGGTCCACCGTATGCTCCACGGAAGGGTGGTGCAGGGACGGTGACTTGCGCGTGATTTAGTTTAAAGTGATAGTAGACTTGCGCTGCATCTACCGCACTCTCTCCTGCTCTCCCACCTGAACCCGGTGTCATGACAGAGTCAAGAAGACCGGAGATGGGAGAGGGCGCAGGTGGCTGGCGCGGCCGGAGACGCGCCTGGGCGTGCCACCACACCACCACGTTCAGCATTGATTATGGGAGTGCCACCCGAATAACGCCTGCCATGCCGTGATGTGGCCCCCGTGTTGGTCCAACGCATCTATCACGTGGCCCATTTAGAGGGCACAACCAGCTCACTATAACGGTCACACGCAGTCCCGCAGCCAAAATTTCGCTCAAGTCAGGAATGCAAATAAAGTCACGGGAAGCACCTCTGGGATAAGACACGCAGGTGTCGACGTCAAATGTGGCGACAGAAAATGCGATAAGCAGATGCGGTTCATTACTAAATTCCCTCACAGTTAATACAAAAAATGATGCAAGCCTAAACTTATAGAGCCAACAGGTGCAACGCCAAGGGTTTAACGCCTACGTCTGCACAAAAATTGTTAAAGTTAGTCAGGAATAAAAGAAAAATTCAGATAATGACGTTGTATCTAAGCGAATGAATCACTTATACATAATAGTAGCGTTTAAAGAGACAAATTCGTGCCCAACAACAATAACAGGCTAAACCAATGACCTGGACTGCATTAGTCTCCGAGTCGCCTGGGGAACTCTGCTTCGCATAATCATTAACAAGGCACATCGATTATGGGTCGAGGAGCAATGCATGAGACAAATATCCACCCAGATACTGAGTCTCTGATACTAAGTGTGTTGGACAGACGTGTTTACATCAAAATATTTTCAGATATATTGTTATGTCACGAATGTAATAACTGTTTTTTAACCCTTTAACTTCACTGAACGGGAAGTAAATTGAATCCCTCTGAATCGTATTCAGTATAAGACGATTTCAATGCAAGAACTGAGGACAGCGGAATACAAATGCGGGAGCTTGCTGGCTCATAAAATTGTCCCGGAATGCATTTTCGTATCATCTGAACTTGTAAAGCACCAAATAGTGAACAAGGTAGACAATATCTGGCCTTTCGATTTTATGCCATTTCTATGCGCGACGAGCCTTTCCTCCGTCACATTTAAGAACATTACAGGCAGAAAAACAAGGTGTCTATCGTGATGGAGACCGAGACGGCTAAAAACTCTAGAAAAAAGTATACATAAAACTGACCTTCACACATAAAGCCGATAGGATAGAGCGGTATCCAGGCTGTATAGCGCAAGTACGTAAGAAGACCAAATTTCTCATCAAAAATCCGAAGAACGTAGTAGGGGTACCTTAAAGGGGGAAAGGGCAGAGATTGTAGCGATTGCTGTACAATAAGGCCACCTTGCATTACACCAAGCAACCTTTTACTGCCTCATCTCGCGGCCATGCCTCAATTATTAAAGGAAACTCTGTATGGGTGGGGTATGCTCTGAATAACGAAGATTATACTGCAGCTCACGGGGTTGAAAAAGGTACGGTTATTACGCTACGCATAAAAGAGTGATAACAATACGAGGAAGAAACTCCATTTCCAACATTTTTTGACTCACCGAGTCTCTATCACAACGTGAGCAATGAAAATGGGGCAAGTAACAACTCGGCTGCTGGCCATCAAGCCATTATTGCAGGTTTCTGTGATGAATGCAGTGCCATTATTTGTGACAGGTTTACAGTTATACAATAACCACAACCGCTGCGCACCCCCTGGCCCAATCCGATGCCGTGTCTGGTTGCAGCCGAAAGCAGAAAAGTCAGGCGAATAAAAATCTTATTCCTGCAATCGCCTTTCCTCCCAACTTGCTTTCATGAGAACTGGCATTTTGGCTCGTATCTATTGCAAACCGTGTTCGCAATGCGTCCCCAGCGCGGCTAATTACTCTACCCAGGCAAAGCCTTAGCCGCGAATACTGAGAGGGAAATCATGAGGTTTGTCAATCGACTGAGGGCCGAAGAACCATGACCCAACCAGGCAGCTGCTCACGGGGTTCCCGTCCTTTACGGAGATGCTGATCCAGTTGAAGTTGAAGCTGTGGACGGGTCAAGTCAAATGAACCACGATTTGGGAGTTTGGGTCATTTGTACTCAGTACTAAGGCGTGTTCGATCACCCGCGTCCAGAGTAATGTCTAAAACATAGTGGCTTTTCTGGTAACTCATCAGACCTAGTGAAGTGTTTTCTACCGCGACTGTGAGTCTGATGGCCTCAGTAGTTAGGGACTGATGGTGGCCTCTGGCCTGTGTATATCCCAGTGATGTGATAAGACGGTCGAAGTACGGTAGCGCCCATCAAAATTTGGCATTGAAGCGGTTTAAACTTTCGTTTTGTTTACGAACACACCGTTTCACAAAGTTTCGCGGGTAGCTGTTCGCTCTCAGCACCCCCCAAAGATATGGTAACTCGGCAACCGTGTCCTCTGGTTCACCACAGTGAGTCTCAATATGCCGACACAGTGTCCTTGCGCAAATGCGTTTGCCGGCGATTGGCTGAGAGCGTCGTATCTGTCGCCTCCCTCGAGGACCGGCGTTAACGTCACTACATTCCTTGCGGCGGACGAGCATATCAAGAAAGACTAGGTAAACTGCAGGTCCATGATGATGGCGTGAAAATGTCATTCAAATATCAGTATCTAGTCCAGTTTGGTGTCGACGAAGCTATCATCAAAGCATTGAGCGCAGAATTTCGGTCTATGGTGTTGGATGAGCAGCGAATCCCACAATTGTGCGACCGTCTCGACTATGAGTCCCAAAAGTGGCGAACCTATTGTGCGCATCTCGTTTTATCAGAACTCTCCGATGCTCGTTTCAGAGAGCAGAGGAACGCTCTTCGTGGCTTTTATCTCTCATCGTTATTTACTGGAGAAAAATTACGCATTCAACATCGAGCTACATATAAGGAGGTAGTTCCCTGATCTCGTGTTTGCCTAATATCACTTTCTGTTCCGATTATGGCATGTCAAGGCCTAAACGTGCAAAAGAGGCCGAGATGACATTATTTGCGTCGCAAGAATCTAGGGGGTACATACATCTTGGTGGTGTTGCGTTCAATTCAAAATTCATGCTCAATGACGTCAGAGATTTCTGATGGACGTAAACGCGAATGGACGCAAGCGGTCTGAAGGTGGAATTACAGCAGAAGTAGGTTACTTACGGCCGACTATCGATATGAATTCGAGCTGCGATAAGTCGCAGCATATTAGTTGCTAGGTTGCCCTGCCGTTTGAACTAGGTGGATGGGAGCCGGGTATTCGAGAGAGCACTGCTGCCCCTATGCAGTATTCGCCCCAAAAATTCGAGTTAGAAGAAGTGCTAGGACGACGCCCGAAAGACCATAGTTTCCGACGAGTGGCAGAGTTTGGGAAGACTAAGAAGACTAGGTGCGGGTTACCTCTGATTGCTTGGGCAAAAATTAGATCCAGTCTGGGGAGTGTCGCAGCTGATTCTCGGGAAAGCAGCCTCCTTTATCTAGCTTTTTAAGTTTCTCGTGCACTTTTGAACCTGCAGTACAGCATTTCAGGTGAGCCCTAACGGGGCGGCTCAGGCAGTGTGTACCCAGAATTAGGATACTGACGCTAACTCACCTGAGCAGTTCTATCATACTCCAGGTAATAAAAAGGGTGAAAACGGCCGTATCCTCCTGCACTTCCGCGTGGGGAACCAAGATTAGGAAGAAGACAAGGTTACGCCCCAGGACCTAGAGCCAAAAGAACAGTTTTTTTGACAATGTTAAGAGATAAGGTAGAAACAAGTGCGCTAAAGAAGGCTGAGCAACAAGCGCACTTAGAGACTAGACGCGGGAGGACGTGCAGTGTACAGACGTTCCGAGTTCCAAACTATAAATAAGACAAGGTCAAGCACACATATACATAAAGGGGAACGCATGAAGTCCGCCATCAGGAAACAGGAGACCTCGCCTAATACGTGCTGTGTGGTATGACGTATAGCATGTGACATATCATCTGATATGCTCAGTTAACCACTGCGTGACTATAGAACGCGAGCAGGAAGGAACATTACCATATATTTACTATTAATTTTACTGTTCGCTCAGCCATCCAGGGAGTAGTTTTACAGTTATTTCAACTTTTATAATAGGAGCTTTACTATCGACAGAAAATCTGTATGGAAATTGCCAATTCAAAATTCGCTTTTGGTGATCGTTTCGAGACAGTGAAATGATCGGGTGACATGGTTTCAAGGTGCATAAACTGCTTATAATTATGCAAAAATGCTGGGGCGAGCCGAGAGAACGCCTTTCAAGTTAATATTTTAGAAATATACAGAGTTACATCGCCATCAAGTGCGTTACAAGGAGGCAAATACGCAAATTTTGAGTGTCTAAGGGGTGGGTAGTACCATAGTGCCAGCAGCTGGTGGCCTCGTGGTAGAGACAGGGACTTATATCTCGAAAATAGCAAGGAAAGTATTTGCGAGAAGAGTAACCTACCTGTAAAGCAGTAGCTAGAACACTGCTCCGAACCCAACCCATGGAGGCATGAACAATCTCGAGAAAGGAAGCCAAGTTGTACGATAAGCATACTGGTCCGCCACAAGAGTATAGGCTTCAGATTTCATATCTCGGTAAGGAAAGAACGCAATTCATTGAAAAGAGGATTGCACAGAAGAGTGAAGTAGCTCTGCCAACAACGTGCAGGATCGTGCACAAAAACCGGCCAAGTGCACAGACACAACAATGATTGCACACAAGCAGGTCGGTTAGGATCAGATCAGAAGGCAGCTTCACCTTCACGGAGTCAGTTTGGATGTAAAGTTGATAAGACACCGGAGCTAGCGGTGATGCCACGGCGGCCTTTCGCGTCCATAGCGGCGTACTCGGCATTTGAATGCTAGCTTTAGACATCTGATAGAAGGCCGCATTTATTGACAAAATCCGGCGATATCCGTAAATGTGCTACACTAGAAAACGAATCAGGTGGGAGCGGCGTTCATCTAGCTGGCCAACTGAAAGAACATTTAAGAGTACCGTTTGGCCCCGGGTATCCCAACCCAGACAACTAGCAGGCAAAGATGTTCTGACAATGCGCGTCGTCAATATTACATTCGGATAGACTTGGTCAGTACTTCCGGAGATGAAAAATGCCACAAAGGGACTTGGTTCGCAGGCAAATAACTGAACGCTTTTCTTTTCCATTTTATTGCCTGCACCTTTTTAGTTTTGCCATATTCTTAACAGACAGGTCTTAAAATTTAATTTTAAAAAATACGAAATAATTTAAAGTTTTGGCAATATCGTTAAAATTTTGGTTATCATAAAGGGAAAAGAAATTTCAACAGGATATTACAAAATAAATTTAGTGATATTAACCGCCACAGCAGAACCTATTTTCATTCGAGGGCCACAAGAACCAGCCTACAGAACTACCCGCAATATACGCGCATTGCATAAAACGATCAGGTAACACAATCCTCGTTGACCCACGAAGACTCATCTGTCAGACGCCGAGGACGGCTAATTTCAGGGGTTGTGCTACCATGGAGATGTCGGACAGCCAACAATTATGCCAACAGACAGGTCTGTCAGGATACAGAGAAGAATGACGGTATATATTGTAACGACGCAGATATGTGCAAGGTGGACGATCTAGTGTTTGATCGTCAGGAGTCCATCTTGCCCGAGAACCCGAGGAAAGCAGAGTGGACGCAGAAGAAGAGTTCAGACGCTGTTGGGTAACTGCCGTCACTAGAAGCAAAAATTACGCAGATGCCATCGTTATAACTGAAAACGACCTTCGTCGGTTGGCACCAAACAAAAAGGTCGAATGACATTACTCGGTGTTTCCAAAGTGATTATAAAGGCGTTTTGGCCATGTTGTCGCAATAGGACATAAAGTAACGGCCAATAACATGTTTCATTTAAATATGTGACCTAACTACGAAAAATGTGATGACGGAAAGTGAAATGATCATTTAGGCACTTTTATGTAGCGCGCTTTACTTACTCACCTAGCCTATTTTGAAAAATGTCCGTTTTGATGCGGAATATGTATATAGGTTATTTTTATCGGGCCCAATGTTACCACTTTGAGCCGAAATTGACGTTACCTTATATTCCGGTAATTTCTCCAGGTTAATAACTATTCAAACAAGTTAACGCAACCGTGCGTGTTCATCTGTGAGGAGAGTAATTTAAAGCCGACAGTTTCGGCTAACAAAAATTTTCTGCTCTCAAGAATTTATTTTGGAAAACTGTGAAAAATTCACTGAGCTTCTAAGGATACTCTGTGACTCAACGGAACTCTACTATCACCAATAAAATCCCCAGCACTTTCCCAGAAGAAAAGCCGTCTTGGTACGAACAAAATCCCATGCTTTTGATTCTATGTGACAATTTTATTCCAATTTCTTGATCACTGGCCGACCTGTCAACAGGTGTCCTTATGGAAACGTTTGTTAGCGTGATGTCCCTATCACCAAAAATCAAGTGAAATCATTTTTGCTTTTAATCAACCGCACCGCGAAAAAGGACAAGTACAGAAAAATATGAAACGAATTCTCGCGACAAGCTTTTGAAACAAATGATCGGAATTATGTTCTTAACTATATGCCAGAATTCACATAACTCTAGTTCTTGAGGGATATTTAATTAAAAGGCTTTTCCGATTTTGAGAGGTAGATGCGATCGCTGGGACAAGAGCTTTACTCGCCTGACGTTTCGGATTTCAACTCGAACCCATCATCAGAGACAGTATAAAATACGGGTAATTCGTACACAGGGAGTTACCGTATTTTATAGATTCCGTCGCCATGCTACCGCATGCCTGCGACACTTAAAGGCTCCCTCTTCATCGATGATGACTGCACTCTGGGTTAGTGATTTTTGTTGATTTAAGCATATTTCATGTGCTAGATCACCCTACTGTGCTAACTATTCAACAATTTTTGAATTAAAGTATGGGGTTTGGCAGATTTTATTAATTTATTTGGCTCAGTGGGTATCCAGGTCTCCGCTGCGTAAAGGAGTGTCATCAAGACGACGGCCTTGTACACCCTTCAGTTTAGCAATACGTAACTGAACGAAGTACCAA